>CAUYPO010071634.1:0-23041 GCA_963574435.1 Cheirogaleus major | reverse complement strand
CCTGTGTACTTAGAAGAATGGGCCCCAGCTCCATCCATGTTAATACAATACAAGAGGTATTAGTTCACCATTTCTTTAATGGCTGAGTAGAACTCCATGGTATACATATACCACATTTTATTAATCCACTCATGTATCGATGGGCACTTGAGTTGTTTCCACATCTTTGCAATTGTGCATTGTGCTGCTGTAAACATTTGAGTGCAGGTGTCTTTTTTTCCTTTAGGTAAATACCCAGTTAGTGAGATTCCTGGGTCAAATGATAGTTATTTTAGTTCTTTGAAATATCTCCATACTACTTTCCACAGAGGTTATACTAGTTTGCTTGCAGTCCCACCAGCAGTGTATGAGTGTTCCTATGTCTCTGCATCCACACCTACATTTATTGTTTGGGACTTTTTGATAAAAGCCATTCTCACTGGAGTTAAGTGATATCTCATTGTGGTTTTGATTTGCATTTTCCTGATGATTAGAGATGCTGAGCAACAAAGAAGTCTTTAATCATTAGTAGAAGGGTGGATTTGTGTCAGTGAGGAAAAATCCACATACAGAGTGTTCATAAAGATTAGGACCAGTTTTACTTGTATGTTGTTGAGAGCACGGTTGTTTGTGAAAGAAATGTTTTTCATAGTTCCGTGTGGGTCTCAAAGTTCATCAGTCCAACATGGAGTCAGTGAGTCACTGATGTCGAGCCTAGAACATGGCTAAGCCCACAGTGTCCAGTGAAACTGTTTCTGCTGGTTGTTGCCGTGAATGACTCTAATGAATTTAGGCAATCTGTTTCTGTGGGCCCTTTCCATAGGATCATGGTGAAGTAATTTGTTTCCAAAATTTATCATTCAATTTTATCTTCATGACTTTTTGGGCGTCTGTATTCATCTTCAAATTATTAACAGTGTTAGGGTTTTCCAGCCAAATGCAACCAATACGATAGATAAATATAGATACATGGGAAGGGATTTATTATGGGAATTGGCTCATGTAATTACGAAGGCTGCGACGTCCCAAGAGAATGCCCTCTGCAAGTTGGAGAACCAGGAAAGCCAGTGGTGTGATTCAGTCCAAGCCCAAAGGCCTGAGATCTAGGGCAGCCAATGGTGTGATTCTCAGCCTAAGAACAGCGCCGGGGCTTATGTAAGTCCCAAGTCCAACAGCTCAAGAATCTGGAGTTCTGATGTGTAAAGGCAGGAGATGATGAGAGTTCTAGCCCAAGAAAAGAGAGCAAATTCACCTTTTTGTTCTATCAAGGCCATCAAGGGATTGGATGAGGCTTGCCTTTAGGTCTTTGCTCAGTCTGACTCAAATGCTAATCTCTTCCTGAAACACCCTTTCAGACACACTTGGAATTAATGTTTTACCAGCTGTATGGGTGTCCCTTAACCTAGTTGACACAAATAATTAACCATCACACTGACCTAATCTAAAAACAAATCATTAAATCATTGTCATAAATGCAAAAAGCACTATCACTTATATAAAAAAATAGTCCTAGATACTCTTGCCTGAGTAAATCTGTTTCAGGTTTATTCTGCCTTTGTAAAAACCGAAGATTAACAAGTGGCAGGTATCCTAATAATACCCTGAGATTTTTCTCCCTCACTAAACCGTATGATTGAGAGAAGAATATAGTGAAGGATATCCTCATTGAGGGATTCAGTGTTATTGAGGACTATGATATTTTGAGATATATATTTGGTCTTCCTGTTTCCTGGCAAAAAACTTACATAACTCTTGGAATCACCAGAGTGATCAGTGTCTTGTCTCTGTTATGAGATGACTAGTGGCTGGGGGCTCATGGATAGCTCCAGGATGGGGGTTGCTCACCAGAAAGACCAGGATGAGCTTAGAGGGCTGAGACTTTTAATCCTCCTCCCTCCCCCGCCCCATCCTCAGGAGAGGGAAAACGGGCTGAAGGTTAAGTTGATCGCCAGTGACCTGTGATTTGACCAATCATGCCTACTTAATGAAGCGTCTATAAAAACCCAGCATCACAGAATTTGGGAGGATTTTCAGATAGCTGAACACATGCAGGTTCCTAGGGGGTGGCGTAATGGACAGGGCAAAGAATCTCCCCACCACTTCTCCCACACCTCACCCTGTGCGTCTCTTCAATCTGGTTGTTCATCTGTATCCCTTGTAATATCTTTTTATAGTAAGTGGATAAATGCAAGTAAAGTGTTTCCCTGAGTTTTGTGAGCTGTTTTCACAAATTATTCGAACCCAAGGAGGGGGTTGTGGGAACCCAGATTTAGAGCCACAACCTGTGCTTGCAATATCTGCAGCTGGGGGCATCTTGTGGGAACTGAGCCCCGCAACGTGTGGGGTGATGCCATCTCCAGGTTTATAGTGTCAGAATTGAATTGAATCAGAGGATACCCAGCTGGCGTCCCATGAAGAATCATCTGCAAAATTGGTTGCTGGAGGGGAGGGGGAGAAATTCCTACACATTTTGGTGACCAGAGGTTACAGAAGTATTCCGTGTTGGGTATTTTGAGAGTACAGTAGGATAAACTGAGTTTGTTTTTTCCTACATTCTTACAAGGACAAAAGTCTGCACCAACTGTATTGTTCAAAATATTCCACACTTTGACTATGGAAATGTTTGACTGTTTTCTGACCACTAAGGAGTTTTCTGCTGGTAACAAGGGATTTGATTATATTTTATAAAAGGAAAGATCGTTTGTTAGAGCAGCACTGAGTCATCTCAGTGTCCTGTGCCTGACGGTCAGAAGGGAAGTAGAGGTGTAATTCAAGAGCAGCTCTTGAAATAATTTAGAAAGTGGTGCAAGCCCATCCATCACCAGGCTGTGTAGAACACGATCAGTAGGTGCTCAGAATTGGAAGCTCAGAGACTTCAGATGTCCTCCTGGTTTCCCCATTCCGAGCACCTGTGAGACCCCGGACCAGTCACTAGTCACTTGATTTCAGCTCCTCCCTTCTCTCTCCTCTGGTCGCCCAGTTCCACAGCGGAGGTAATACGGAATTGGGCATGATTTTAGGTTGTGATGTTTTATGTTTCTGGTCGTGTCCCCCTCTGATTCATTATCTAAGTGTAGCTATAGTGATCTTTCTAAAGAGCAAATCTGTCACTGCTCCTCTACGTAAAAACTCTTCAGTGGCTTCTTAGAGCTCCCAGCGTAAAACTCTTGTAAGTCCTGGTAAGGAGTTTGTGTGTGCTCTGTGCTGCAGCTATACTGATTATCTTTTACATCTTGCCATTGTGCCATCCAGTGTGCCTGCCTTTGAGCCTTTGTACCATGCTCTTTCCTCTCTGTGGAAATTCCCCTCTCTCTCTTCCACTTAATACTTGACTAATCACTACTCTTCTCTGGGTCTCAGTTTGATGTTTGCTCAGGGAGCTTCACCCTTCTCTCCTTTGGTGTGGGTTAAATGCTCTTCCAGGTGGAATGAAAACTGCCTGTTGTACCTCTCTTAAGTGTAGTGCGTGGCCCACTGGTCTGCAGGCACCTGTTCTATGGTAGTATCCTCCAGAGTGGGTATAGAAAGGGACCCTGTCATTGTATTCTTCATTGTGTCCCCAGTGCCTGTCCCATAGTGGACATTCAATTTGATGTTTGCTGAATGAATACATATTTCCTGTTTCTTGTCTATTCATCCATATTTATATATATTTAAAAGGAGTGTCCTATGCATATATTTTTGATCTAAGTATCTTTATTTGAAAATATCTCAGTTTGTAAAAGTAGAACTTAAAGCATATCCTTGTAAAATTGTAAGTTTGCAAATTTAAAATAAAATTTCTTAATTATGAAAATGGCTAGCATGGCTAGGCACTGTTGTAACTCATTTCCTGCCCACATCAACCCTATGAGGTTGCAGCATTATTGTCCTCATTTTGCAGGTGAGGAAACTGAAGCACAGAGAGGTTAAGTAAGTTGTCCAAGGTTACACAGTCTCAGTGGCAGAGTCAGGATTTGAAACCGTACCAACTGGTTTTAGAGCTGGTAAATAATTGCCAAGAATTTTTAACTATGAGTCCTAGCCTTCAATGTCAAACCAAGGAATGTGTAAAAGCTCTTAATAATTAGTAAGAAGAAGATAGGAACACTTTGTTAGAGAAATTAGACAGGAATATGGAAAGGCATTATATTAAAGAACTACAAGTGGCCAAGATATGAATGTGAAAATCAAGAAAATCAAATAACCAATATGACATTTTTTGTTTAGATTGGCAGAGATTAAAAGGATGATAACATTCTGAGTTAGCAAGAGTGTAAGAATGTGGGTTCTCATTTGTTGGTGGGAGTGTTAGCTGTTATAGCACTTCTAGAGATGAGCAGTTCTGTTCCCTAAATTGTGTTGTTAGGAATCCATCTGCAGAAAATAAATGTATAAATATCCAACTCTTGTGTACAAGATTGTTCACTTTAGTAGTTATTGTGGTGAAAAGTTGGACCCTGACTAAATGTCAAATGATAGGGAAAGGGGAAGGAAATCTGTGTGTTTGTATTATGGAATCTTTATAGCTGTTTTATCCATAGGGCAGTATATATTGATGAAAAGAAAATTCATGATTATTGTTAAGTGAAAAATGCAGGCCATAAAACAGATATGCAATATGTTTAATATCATAAAATATAGTTATTATAGTAGCTAAAATACACTGAGAATTTATATGCCAGGTGCTATGCTATATCACTGTAAGATTATTTTTAAAATGAACATTTCAGCAGTGATTATTCCTGGTCAGTGGGTTTACAGGTGAGCAATTTGTGTTTCTACGTTTTCTTTCTTGTCTTTGGTAATTAGATCCATAACTAAATTTTTTTTCATTCCATCTTCCTTGCTGCTTATTTCCATCCCCATTTCCCCAGGTTAAGTTGAAAACAAGGAATAGATAAATTGTGGGAGTTATCACTGAGATTGGGAGCAAACCCAGTTTCTAGCCAAGTTCTAGAACCTTAAATGGATGTCGATTTGCTCCATTAGGGTAAATAGCTTAAGACAATTGGAACACCTGCCTCCCCTCTATAGAACCTTGAATTAAATTGTGCTGCTTGGGTTTCTTCTGAATGCGTGGCTACTTTTTCTGTTTCTCCAAGGAAAAGTGTAGAGGCATCATTAATAAGAAGCTGATACTGACTTTTGCTGACATTTTTTACAAAATGAAGGTCTCCCCCCAGCCCCATTCCAATCCCTAGTCTTACTCCTAGTGTCATGGCATTGACTGTGTTTTACACAAAGAGGATGGCAGCTAGGCCGTGTGTGGTATAGAGGAGTGCGTCTGTAAGAGGTTCTTGGTAATTTGATATGAGCTGTTCAGCCTCTCCAGCCCTTATGCCAGAGTCTCCTGGGCGTCTGTCACTTCCTAGTTTCTCTGCAAAAGGCCTATAGGCAGTTACATCCCGGCAAAGGAGAATGAAGTGAGGTGGAGACACTTGAGAAGATAGGAGACATTCACAGTGATCCCTTTTCGAACTTGAAGGCAAAATACTATTAACAGCCTCTGGTGGGCTTCTGTTTTGATGACAAAAAATACAAAGTTTAGAAAGCCAAAACTTCTCTCCACTCCAACAAAATAGAAGAAAATAGAAAAACTACTACCACGAAACACAGCCTCAGCAATGAGCAGGCAGACCACTTGCAGTTTCCTCCCAAAGATGGCACGTCTGGCAAGATCCACCGGAGCACTGAGGATGGCTGATTCTTGGGCACAAGTGTGCCTTTGTGGATGATCTGGCTCTCCCGGGCGCCTGGCAGTCCTTAATGGCTTCAGTGAAAAGTGCTTCGAGCTCTGAGACAAATGATCATGAAGTCATTTCTGGAGTAAACTTGCTTGTCCAGCCTCTGCAGAATCTCTTTAAATTTTGGAGCCAATATTGTAAGTTGAGAAACAGTTGAAGACTCTGCCTCAAGAAATTTGTTTTCCTGCATAGTAATCTATTGGGGCATGTACTATGATGCTTTTATTTGCTGCAAAACTTCAGGTTTTGGTCCTTGTAAAGTGTTTTTCTATTTCAGCATAATTACCATATAACAGTGATTTTTGAATTAAGGTACATGTAGCATAAGGGAACTATGTATTCTGTCTGATGTGCTGCTTAGGTGATTCTTTTAAGAGTGGGAGAGTTTTGCAAGATACTTTTTCATGATTGGGCATTACTGGTAAAAGGCGAGGTGTGAGTTAGTCTGTTTGAGTTGTATGTTTTCCTTACCAGGTTATTGAATTGTGCTTTAATAAACTAGTTTATAAGTTATTTTGATTTAAAAACCTTCCTTATGCAAGATGGATTCTTAGTTGTATCAATATTTTAGTCTCCCCTTGTTCCTGAGTAGACTGTTGGATTCATAAAGTCTATCTTCATTTGTGGGGTACGTACACACGAACTGGAAAAAGGCGTGTGATTCTGTGGATTAAATTACTTCACTTTTTCTTACATTATAATATTTAAGATGCTTTACCTTCTTCTCATGCTTCATTTAGTTGGGGTTCTGACCCTAGCCTAGCAACCCTGCAAGTAGTTTGGGAACCACATAAGCTGCTACGGTGGTTCCCAAACCTCGCTGTGTGTCACCCTGGTTCCTACCACATGGGAGTCCGAGGAGGGAACAGGCATTACTGTCAAACACACACACAAAAATGACCAAGTCCTCAGCTTTAAAGGTTGTTGTCCAAAGAGTCAGCAGACTCATGTTAACAGAACATGGGGGAAAGATAGGTACTGAGGCAAAATAAGTTTGGTAACTACTGGATTAAGCAAAATTAGGCAAGTTTTGGTGCTGCAGGACTTTCCAGACTCTGAACATTATAAAATGGTCAGAATTCTTGAAGCAGGGTATGATTATGTACAGTTTCCCAAACTTCATCAATGAGCAAACCCTCCTTGCCTGCCTGTCTACTTCCCTTTTTTCTTCTCTTCTTCTTTTCTTTGTTTTTCTTTATCCATCTTTTTAAAAAATCTTAATTTTTATATTGAGTTTATGGTCATATATGGGTTACATATGATCCATACATAAGAATAATAATGGTTTTCTTCTAAAGTTCTTAAAGTGGGTTCTTAAAGTAGTTTAAGTAGGAGCATTACCTATATTTTAAAACAGTATTAGGGTCTTTCGAGTACCCCCCCCCCACCAAATAAAAATTCTTTATTTAATATGTCAGTATGGCAAATAACTAGACCATCATGATTTGACTCAGATATGTGCATCTCTAACATTCATCTCAGACAGGAAACTCACATTAACTTTTTTGTCTTTGTTGATGAATGTGGAGTGACACCTTAACATTTTATAGTGTGCATGTGCTTATTTTCCTGCTGTAAGACCTGCATAGGGAGAAGGCATATTGATCCTAAACCATCTAACATATGAGAAAATAGGCTGCATAACTGCTCAAAGTTTCTGCAAAAATGATGCAAATATCAGAGTCTGGAAACTTCTTTTGCATTCTTCTTGCCAGTCAGCAGGCTCCTTGGGCCGCCATTACCAGTGGTGGCCCATGTGCTCATGGCAGCCACAAGGGACAGGGAGGGAGAGGAACCTCGCAAGAGCGTAGCGGGGATGTTGGATGATGATCCCAAAGTACTATTAGTGCCAAGGGCTGTAGCTTGCCTGTCCTGCCTAGAAAGCATTCTGTGTTCTCAGATGCAGAAACTCGTGCCCTACTCACATTGGAACTTAAAAATATGCAGTAGTAGGGTTTTCAGGAATGTTTTAAGAATTAGGAAAAAACATTAGAAGATTTTTTTTCCTCCTGTAACATTGTGGGAGAGAAGGTTTACAATATATTATTATTTTTTTCTTAAAAGCAATAAACCATGGTGCTGTCAAGTTACCAATATGGAGGTACAAAGGCCTTAGACACTGTGCTTTGTGGTCTTGATTGAATATTGTACACATCCAGTATTTAATACATAGGAGCTGTCGTTTTATGGTTGGTGATTCATGTGCTTTGGATGAGTGAAGTTTCTCAGAACTGGGGCTCCTCTCTGAGGGTAGAATTTTTCCAGGTTACATTCCCATTTTTACTTTATAGGTTCCCTGATTACAATGACTTGTTTCTACATTATATAGTCTCACAATTTGTAACAAGGTTGCAAGTCATGTAGAATTTCCTTTTCTGATGCTGAATCTATCTCCATGAAATATTGGCACTTGTCATGATGTCAGTTTTTGAAATGCTCTGAAGGTGCCTCAAACTGTCCACTGCTTACCACCCTGCCACCTCCTTGCCCAGTGTGTGGCCGTCTCTCAGGTGCACTAGTTCTGCAGCCTCCCGACTGTTCTCTGAGCGTTCCTTCCTGCCCTCCGGTTGGTTTACCTTTTAGCCAACCCAAATCTGTCCTTGCCATTTTTGTGCTCAAAGCTTTTCAGTTCCAAAACCAGAATCCTAACTGGTGAATCACAAGGGCCTGCCCAATCCGATCCTTTCTTCTTTCCACCCTGATTTAGGGCCAGTTTCCCCCTCTCTGTGCTCTGGTCATTCATCTGTCTTAGGAGCAGTAGCATTAGTCAGTTATCTGCCTGGGTATGTGCTAAGTTCTGGGTATAGAGAGGTGAATAAAATACTCATTCCCTGCCCTTGAGGAGCTGGCAGTGCAGTGTGGGAGACAGACCAATAATCATGCAAATGTATGGTTAGAATTTGTCACAGGTGCAACAGAGAAAAATACTAGGGCACTGTCACGTGGAGGTCATACCTGATTTTATGTTGGGAAGAGAGACCAATTTCTTTTCAGTATGCAGAAGGTTAAGGGTTATTTATCCAGTACAGCTGGGGAAGTTCTTACCAGCTGAGATCATTCCAGTTGTGAGCAGGGTACTACTATGTGCACATAAAAAAGAGCAGATGATGGTTTCACAGATACTTCACATTTTTATTCAGAGAAGATGGGCTTGAGGATAAAGAAATACCTCTTGTGTCTTACTGAAGCTAGGGTCTTGGAACATCTCCAGTTGGAATAGCTGCTGTTGAACAAATAAGATTGTATGCTGTGATTTACATCATTATCTTTTTTACCAAAGACTGTATCTCTGGCTCTCAGAAGTGGGTGGTCATGAAGTATCTCCCTGAGAATGTGACTTTAAGCCGAGAACTGAGGGTGAGAAGAAACCAGGCTTTTTTGGAGTTGCCGGCCGAGGGGACATTATGCACAAGCCCCCCGATAACAGGCAGACCTGGGGCTCTGCAGTCAGAGCCTTGTGGCTGAACTGAGCACCCCCCACCCCCGCCTGCTCACCTGTGAGACCCTGGGGCTGGTTCATGCCTATTCATCCTTCAGACTTTAATCCAGATGTTACTTCTTAGAATCTCCTTCTTTGACCTAGTCAGTTGCCGATCCCATGGGGTAGGTACTGTTCATTATGCCCATTTTACCCATGAGGAAACTAAGGGGCACAGAGAAGGTAAGTGCCTCATCCAGAGTAACATGGGCCTTTGTTATAATAATGGTGGAAGCAGAACTTGACACTTGCAATCCATCCCTTGGATGCTGGAATAGATTTTAAATGAATCATGTAACAAATTATTTGTTAGTCAATGAAACAAAGTAGAAAGTCCAGTAATGCATAGCAGAAGTATACTGTGGTGATTTGATATACAATAAAGGCAGCATTTCAAATCAGTGGAGAAAAGAATGGATTATTTAGTAAATGGTATTTGGACAGTTAACTGTCCATTTGGGAAATAAAACTGGATCTTTCTTATCACACTTAATAATAAAATAAATTTTAGGTGGCTGGAAAGTGTGAAGGTAAAAGTATAAAAGGAAAATATGGGTTCTCTTGAGCTGGAGAAATACTTTCTGAACATGACTGATAAGGCAGAGAGTCTAGAATGAAGGTGGTTGATTTTGGCTACATAGAAATGAAGAACTGCTGAGTGACAAAAGCATCCTAATAATGGTTGAAATGATTAATGGGGTAAAGATTTGCAGCATGCAACCAAAAAATAAAATTTACAAAACCCAGCCTTGGCATGGAGCCAAAGGATACTGTGTGTCCTGCAGGCTCCTCCTTTCTGAATAGGCAATATGTGTCACCATATAGATTCCCATTGATTAAGGCACTCCTTGAAATTTATCACAAGTAGGATAACTGGAGATGTGCAAAGACATATGTTCAAAATTTATTGTCATATTAATGGTAGTGAAATATTAGTTCAGTCATGCAGTGAAGTTCTGTGTGAGGCCATTACAGATGATGTAATCTGTATTCAAATGGAAACCTTTCCTTGATGTATTCGGTGGCTGGGGGACAGATTCTAGCAAGGTGTTTGTAGCATGAACCCATGTGTAAAATTATGAGTATGGCCTGTGTCTGTACGTGTGGGATGATGTGGAACAAGGTTCACAATGCTATATAGAGATAATAATTATCTCTAAATGTGGCCTTTCAGTTTTTCTTTTTCTTAAAATTTTTTGATGTTTCCTTTAAAATTATAATGAGCATACACCTTTTGACAATAAAACTATCCAGGAAATGAGAATAAATATCTAAGACTGTGCGTCTTTATTTTTCCTAATCTGAACAGTTACCTTGCTTATGAAATACAAAATTAAGATGTTTGCTACAATTTTGTATTTAAGTTCTTGTAACACTTATTTTTGGCTTCTGTAAATGCTGTTCTCACTTTTGGCTGCCTTAGCCACTGTATTAGGGATGTCAGAAATATTCAGGGTGCTGAACAGCAGTTTAAGCACAAAGAAGGAGATGGGGTGCAGGAGCATTTTCATTAAAATTGCATGAACACTGGAGTTTATTCCACAGCACAAAGCCTTCCTGGATGAGCTGGATCAATGTTTAATAGAAACACAGCCTTTAAAGTGTCACTGTTCTTAAACTCTTTTGTTTTTAATTAAATGTTCTATGTTCTGTAGCCTTAAAAGACAGAATAAGACAAAGGAGAAAAATAATTTGGCAAAGATAGGAGTATACCATTGAAGGGAGAATTTCAGATAGCCCATCTCCACATACACCTCCCTCAGACAGAGTATTAAACAGCACTGCTGGCTCAAATTCTGATGTTTGCTCCGTCAGATCTTCAGAGAACTGTTTATTAAAGCATTAATTATGGAGCAGCCCAACACACACTGTGAACAGGGATAATCTAGCCGCTTAATTTTACTAACGATATATTTGTGGAATGCTATGTCTATCTTATTGTAATCTGTCTGTTTGCTCTTTAGTTACTGGGAGTCTGCTGATTTCAGAACTACAAAAAGCATATAATATTCATCACATTATCTGAATATGTGCCACTATTTTGGAATTTGTGGGAAATGGACTTTAAAGTTTGGTTTCATGATAATCCACAATGTGGGGACACATTTGGGATTTTTATTTTATTTATTTTTAAGACAGGGTCTCACTCTGTTGCCTGGGCTGAAGTGCACTGTTGTGATCATAGCTCAGTGTAACCTCAACCTCCTAGGCTTAAGTGATCCTCCTACCTCAGCCTCCTGAGTAGCCAGGATTATAGGTGTGCACTACCATGCCTGACTAATTTTTAAAAATTTTTTTTCTAGAAACAGGGTCTCACTATATTGCCCAGGCTGGTCTCAAAGCAATCCTCTTGCCTTGGCCTCCCAGAGTATTCAGATTACAGGCGTTGAGACACTGCACCTGGCTTTACATTTGGGATTTTTGAAAACATTGTCCTAGGTGAGAAATTGTTGGAAGGCAGAGCAGAGGGAAGACAGAAATTAATTATTTAAGTAGATTAAAATGCCATGTGAATTTAGAGTTTGGGATATAGCAATTGTATAATGAGTGCTGAAATAGGTGATGGATCTTTAAATTTTTTGTGTGTGATTTTTTTTTCTTATTCTGTGACAACCTTTGTGACCCCCTCCCCCCATAATTAGTGTGTCACCCAGCATTCTTAACCATTGTATATTTGTACTATCCAAGCTTTTCCTTGGATGCCTCATGCGTGGAGGAGTTTCTCCAGCTTCATCCGACTGCTTGGCATCTTTAGCTGATAGCTCAGGTCCTGTTGGGGGTGGGTGTGCTTGTCATGCACACATTCATTTCTTTTTGATTGTTGAAACCCATTTTGTCTTAACGGATATATTTTTCTTTAGTTGGACCCAATTTGTTCCCAAAGGACATACAGCAAAGTGGGTGAAAGGTGGAAAAATTAAACATGGGGCTTAATGTTCAGAGGATATTTTTAGACTTAGAAGCAGCTTGCTGCTTTCCATGAAATAGTTGAGTATAATTAATGACTCACATTTCCCTTTTTGGTGGTTTTTATTTAAAGGACGAATGCCGGTTTTAACTTTGTGTGTGTGTGTGTGTGTGTGTGTGTGTGTGTGTGTGTGCGCGCGCGCGCATGCGTGCAAACATGAATGCATGTGTTATTTCTCCAGGGTCATAGGAGTGTGTTTATCTTGTTTAGAGGTTATGTGGATAGTCCCTTTCATCTCTTGTTAAATATCTTTTTTAGTTATTATAGAAATCAAATTATTTTCCCATGTAAGTTTCAGAAAAGATTAAGTTATATATTAAAACAAACCATGAGAGTAATTAATTTTTTCCATTTTTTTAAGGATAGAAGAGAAAGCCAGTGAGTGGTTAAATGACATTGTTAATTTTCAAGTCCTCCAGAATGCTTAAACAGAGCCTGAATTAATTTTTTTAAGTCATTGATTTGGTGCACTTTATTGGTGACTTGTTGAATCCTACTCTCAGAACGTGGGTCACTAGGGAAGAGAATCTTAGTGGTAGGAAATCTTCATCTGTCAGTAGTGGATTTGATTCTGTCAAATACTAAAAAGTAATTACAGTTCTGGTAGTTAGAAAAGAGAAATGGTTAGGTTGGCAGTCATCAGTTGTATTTTCAGGCTAGGAATCTTACAGATGTTCATATAGGGAGAGCTGAGACATCGCCAATTTAAGGGCATTGCAAAAGCCTTCTGGTTTAATTCATGAAACTTAACTGTTCCCTAGACCACCTCTCCCACCTTTTGAAAACCACATTATCTCTCTTTATATAAAGTCTAAAAAATGAACAGTTCTATTTATTGGATTCTATGATTTAAAAGAGGAAAAGACTAAAGGTTGAAAATCAGACTTCCTTGAAGCTCTGCTTTGGACTCCAGCTAGGATGCTCTTGGCATCTCATCACCTTTCCTCAGGATCAGGGTAGCGAGAGACAGAAATGATCTTAATTCATAGGACCACACCTTGAAATAAAGTTTGAAATAACTTTTGAGTTTTGTCTTAGTGCACTGTGTAAACATGCAGCGTCTATGCTGGCGCTCTCTGCCTGAGGTGTGGTGCTCTTCCAGGCTGCTGCGGCCCACTCGGTCCATTAGAGGTGGACCTGTACCTGCCTGGCCCTGTCTCCCACAAGGATGCTGCATCACATGCAGGGACATTTTTTTGCTTTAGTTTATTGACTTTGAAAACTCAGTTGAGTGTCAGCTTAATTGTTACTGTCTGAGCTCTTTTGTTTACTTAGGGAATAGGTGTGAGGTTGAAGTTGAGGTCAATACCTTTTAGGTGTGGGTTGAAGCCACTACTATTATATGGATGGTTAGGTTAGGATGAAACATCCAAAACTTTCTCTGAATTGGTACATTTTAGACGGAACATTTTTGAAAGACTTTTGCTTCCCTCTCTCCAAGTGTTTTGTAGCATATCCCAGTGTAGAGACCACCAGTCACCTTGTCTGTTTCACCCCTTTTCCCCAGGAGATTGGCAGGTCTGATGGCTGTCATGATAGATCATGCCTTCCAGATGAGACTTCATCCTTCATATGGGGAGTGATCTGGTCCCACGTAGACCTAGCAGTAGAAAAATAACAAATATTATTGATCTGTGAAAGAAGGATTATAAACAAATGCTAACTACATGGTTGATTTTCAAATTTTCCTCTTTATTCTTCCATTTTGGGGAAAATAGAGTGGGAGAAAAGGTAGGAAACCGCCTGCACCAAAATGAAAAACTTCCTTGTAAAAATAACAAAGTCCTTTTATCATTGAAGCATTTCTTTCCTATTTTTTTTTAATGTTTGAGCTAACTGCAGAGTAGTTAAGATAAGTCCTACAATTATTCCTGAAATTGATGTGCTGTCAGGAAAAATCCACCTTAAATCCCCTACAAAGCGCCTGCAAATCTTCCTCATTGTGGGACTTTTTTCAGAGATTATTTTCTTTAGGTAGCATATTTTTCTTCAGTCGTAGGCAAAGAGCCTCATTTGCAGGGCCTGTGCTTAGATTGGCTTAATTCTGGAACAGTGAAGAGTTACGATTTGTTTATGAGCCATCTCTTGATATATTCAAGAATTTTTTTTGAAGGTAAATTGAATCTATTTCGCCTCATTAAGGACCCAGAATTATTTGTACACCAATGTTTGGCTATTCACAGTAGCCAAAAGGTGGGAGCAGCCCAAGTGTCCGTCAGGACATGAATGGATAAACAAAATGTGGTAGATCCTGTCACTTGCTACAACATGGATGAGCTGCAAAGACATTATGCTAAGTTAAACCAGTCATTAGTCAAATACTTGATGATCCCACCTACCAGGTACCTAGAGTATCAAATTCATAGAGACAGAAAGTAGAAAGGTGGTTCCCAGGGGAGGGGGACTGGGGAGTTGTTCAATGGGTACAGAGTTTCAGTTGGTAAGATGAAGAGTTCTGCTGATGGGTATTGGTGATGGTTGCCTAAAATGTGAATGTACTTAATGCCACTGGATTGTGCACTTACAGATGGTTAAGATGGTAAATTTTATGCTATGTATATTTAATTACAATTAAAAATTTTTTTTTAAATTAAACTCAGAGTGAGTCACTCTGATTTTTTTTTTTTTTTTTTTAAGGTACTGGTCATAGTAGGGTGTGGCTGTCCTGATCCTATGCTAGGCACAAGACTATTGGTGAGAAGGGACCTCAGGCCTATCATCTATAGGTGAGAGAACTGGGCCTTGGTATAGAAGTGAGGCGATTTACCCACCCTAAACCTCTGGCTCCTGCAGTCTTCTGTGGAGGCGGCGTGGAGTGCAGCAGGAGCTGGGCTCTCGAGTCACTGCCTGGGCTCCACTCTGGCTCTGCTGCTCACCCAGTAAGTTCACACAAATGGTTAATGCCTCTAAGCCTGCTTCCAAATCTGTAAAATGGGAATAACATCAGTATCCCATGAGGTTGTGGAGATTAACTGAGCTAATCCATATCAGGCACCCAGCATAGTGTTTTCACGAAACACAGTAAGTAATAAATGAATATTAGCTGTGTATTGGTTTTGTTATTGTTACTGACATGTGCTGCAAAGAGGATTTGGGGTCAGAGGTCTCGGGATTGAGGCTCAGTGGTGATTACTTGTTAGTTGTCTGATCTTAGCCACGCTGCTTAATTTCCCCTTGTTAACCACCAGTGTGTGCAGTGAGGATGGGTGAAGTGCTTGTTTTGGTGCGCTGGTTATGAAGGAAGGTAGTGAAGTACCTGCCGGATCACTTGGTTCATGGTAACAATCCAGGTCAGTGTTACTGGGTGAGGGGAGGTCACTGCAGGCAGGAGGCCTGGCGCCTAGTGAGTCATGATCTTGGAGAACAGTGCTGACAACAGACACGCCGAACTCTGCCCTTGGGCCGCAGGCAAAGGTGTGTTCTCTGGGGCCCACTTGGTTTCCAGGGCCTCCTGAGGAAGTCACCAGACTGTTCTAGTTTACTTGTCCCTAGAAGTCACTCAGGCGCCTGCAGGTAGAGCTTGGTTTAGTTTGGGGCAGGGACAAAAGTATTAGTGTTATTTCACAAGTCCTTTTGTTTCTGATCCCAGATAATAAACATCCCCTGACTACTGACTCATCTGACTCATTGTCTTGTCTTGCTGGGTTTTTTTTTTTTTTTACCTAGCTCAGCCTTACCAGCTTTTGGAGGAAAACTTCATCCAAATTTGAGATTATTTACGGGATTTCCTTTATAATTGATGGGTGACTGAGATTACTAGGGAAGTCATTTGTGCTAAGGGAAAATTCATCTTGCAAGCATGTATCGAGCACCTGTGTGCCTAACTGGGGGCGAGAGGCTGGAGAAACAGAGGGAAATGAAATGATAGTCACTCTCATTCTACCGTACTAGTACCTGAAAGCTGGAAGGAACCAGGCTGAAATGTTTGTCTTAGCCCAGGCAGCTCCTTGGTGAGGCGGACTGGCACCGACACTGCAGTTATATCGTGCATTATTTAAATGTGTATTTGTGTTCAGTGTGCATATAAATGTTCCCAGATAAGTATAAAATATATAATAAACTGCATGTCATACAATTCATGGTGTGAGATTTAACATAGTCTGGGACATCCTTAAAGAACCTCTCAATATCGTGGACATCCAAACCAAGTGAATCTAGAATGACTTGAAAACTCTGGTGCAGAAGGGGCAGCCAGCTTTGTCTTCCTGTCTGTCTGTGTGCTTACTCACCCATGTCAGGTCCAACAGTAACCGGACTGATAGTTCCATCAAAATCAACACATTATTTTATCTACTCTGAAATTTCTGTGCTTCACTACATGACCACTTTCACTGATGGCTGATGTTTTTTTCAAGTAGTCCAGTTCAGTTCTTCTCAACCCTGACTGCTGGGTGAACTTTGACAAAAAGCTCAGACCCCCTCCCTCCCCAGGCCAGTTACACTGGAAGCCTCCTGAGTGTCACCAAGGGGCAGCCTGAGCTGAGAACCACTAGCCTGCCCTTCGCTTGCCTGGCATCTGCTTTCTGCTTTGATTGTTGTGGATGATGCTAATTTTGCTTTCATGGTCCCCAGCTGTACCAGTTGGGTTTCTTCTTGATAGCTATCCTGAGAGGTTTAATCTAGGAAACAAAAAGCTAAAATTAGTTTAAGAGGTTTTTATCAGATTTAATTGACACTCTCTGGTGAAGTGAAAGGTTGTTAATCTCTCAGAATCTGAACTGCCTAATATTTTCTGTTTGAAGTTTTCCTTTGCTTTACGAGGGGAGTAAAGGAG
This sequence comes from Cheirogaleus major, assembly GCA_963574435.1. Classification (NCBI taxonomy): domain Eukaryota; kingdom Metazoa; phylum Chordata; class Mammalia; order Primates; family Cheirogaleidae; genus Cheirogaleus; species Cheirogaleus major. The sequence continues at coordinate 6,116 of CAUYPO010071634.1, read as the reverse complement.
GAATTCAGTTGTTCCACATCCTGCAATGCTGAAAACTATCACAACCAATAAATAAAATTATGAAATTCAGGATGTATCTTTACGAGCTTCACTTCTTGTCCAGGTACTTTCTTGACTAGCAGTGAAATGGCAATTTAGAAACAAAGGTTCATCACTTGAAAGCAAGGCCTCCCTGTCATTTCCCATGAATTCATGTGAAAGATGAGAGCACCCTCACAAACACACCGTGATTTAGAGTAACATGTTCACCGGCTGAAGCCCTTTTTTCCTCCTTTTCTTATAGGGTCTGTTATAGAGAAAGAGAGTTCACATGTCCAGGGAAAGGACAACTTTATGAAAGTTTCTTAAATGACATGTAGTCTTGTGTTGCTTAACGACAGGGATACATCATGAGAAATGTGTCTGTAGGTGATCTTGTCCTTGTATGAACATCATACAGTGTACTTACACAACCTAGATGGTGTACCTACTGCACACCTAGGCTTTGTGGCATGGCCTGTTGCTCTGAGGCTACAGCATGTTACTGTACTGCATACTGTAGGCAATGCTAACACAATGGTAAGTATGTGTGTATCTAAACATAGAAAAGGTACAGTAAAAGTATGGTATAAAAGATAAAAATGGTATACCTGTCCAGGACACTTACCATGAATGGTGGACTGGAAGTTGCTCTGGGTGTCGGTGAGTAAGTGGAGAGGAAAACGAGCGGATTAGGAATTTTTCAGATCCATTGTAATCCCATGAGATCACCATCATATATTGGGTCTGTCATCGACCAAAGCATCATTATGTGGTACATGGCTATATTTAGCTGAATGGTTAAGTAGAATAAATCTTATTAAGGCCTTTTCCAAAGTATTTTTTACTTGCTCATTATTCACATTCTGTATATATTAACATCATACTATATGGTATGCAATTGTATTTTTGACTTGTTTCTTCAAAGTTTGAATGGCTAAAGTTTCCAGCTGGCTCCAAGAGCTTGTCTTTTTTGATTGTGTTTGTTTCATCCACAAGAGAATTGCCTAGGTTGAAATGAAATGAAAATAATTGTATGAAACTTGATTCTATGAAACTATCACAAAGTGATCATTCAAACTCATGGATGAAATCTGTTCATTTCATGATTTACTGAATGCTTTTCTATGCCAAATACTTGTGCTCAATGATGGACATAAAGATGATATGAAATGTTTATTCCCTTGAAGAAATTCAGTATTTTCTTTCCCTTTAGCTCTTCTGTTGAGATGAAAATGGACTCCTTGCATTTAGGGGGCTGATTTGCACTTGTATGTAAACAACTGTGAGGAAGCTAGATATTTAGAAATAAAATCTTTTTTTTTTTTTGAATTTGGAACTTGTAAGCATTCCTTTTAATGGAAAATTTGATAAACCAAATTAACAGATTTGGTTCTTCCTCGCTCAGGTTGGAAGCAACAAGTATTTTGATTTTGACTCATACTTTCTGAAGTGAAGTGACAATGTGTTGATGGATGAAACACAGTGATATTTTAAGCTGCTTTGACATTCTCTAGGAAAAGTATTGTCAGGAAAAGAGCCCTGAGGTTTGAGAGAGTTGCAAATGCTTTCATGATTCTTCACTGTCTTTTCTTACATAGACATTTCAAGAAAGCAAAAAAATTTATTCCTCAAGGCTCAAAACAAAGGAGTTGTCAACTGGATTTGAGCTTGAAATTAGATGGAGGAAAACATGAATTATTTTCAGTAACATGTAGAAATATAATTTAATCAATCTTTTTAGTTTTAGTGAATGTAGACACAAAATTTCATGGAGATGGCTGCATTACTCTTAATTTATAATAATTAAATATTTTTTGAGTGCAGCAGCTTTGTTTTAGTGGATGGAGATCCAAGAAACGCACTTACACATGTAGGTGATCTGCTTTTTCATTGATCTCAGCATCTGTTTGTGCTATGGGGGAGACAGAGCTAATGAAGGAATGGTCCTGGCTCTCAGTGGACTTTATCCAGCAAGTGACAACATTAGTAACCAACATTACTGAGCACTTAATAAACAATAGTTCTCACAGCCCAATGAAGTATTAATAGTTCTTTGTGGCCTCCTCATTTATACATGAGGACATGGAAGTGCAGACTCGCAATACCTTGCTCAGGATCACAGTTTGTAAGAGGGAGAATTAGAATATGGACACAGGTAGTCAGGGTTGTACAGCACAAGCACCACATAAGTAGTTGAGGCAGGAATTTTTCTGGGGATTTTGTGAAGGCGGGTTGGGACTGAAGAGAAGGAAAGAGCAAAGGTGCTCACCCTGGTGTTTAAGCAGATCCATTGAGCACTTTTTGAGTCATGGTCTCTGTACCCTTAAGACTGACAAGTACAGGGGTTGCAGATCAAATGCCTACATAAGCCAAGCAGGTGGGATAGAGGAGTGAAGCCTACCCGGTGGACTGGGGTGAGCTGGAGAGCCTGCCCATGGGGCAGCCTTGGTGCAGCTTTGTAACGAGGCAGGCGGTGAGCCTAGTATGGCTGATCTTTAGAAGGGAAACTAATTAAAGATTTTAAAAAATCTGTGGGTCACAAAAATTGGTCTTTGGGTCATACCAAGTTTGTGAGTCTCTAATGTGCGACCTATGGGTACGTACTTGATATGGTTTTGGGGAGAATTACTGGGAATGTGGGCAAAAATTTTGTTCTCTAAAAGAAAGTTACAGACCATATTACAGACCTACAGCTGAGCAGAGGCTGCCCCTTGGGAAGGGCATGAGCCCCCCAGCTCATCATTGTCTGGGCTCCCATTGATTATGGGTGGTAGGTTGGGAGATTCTTAAGAAGTCACAGCAAGGTGCACCACACCTGTGCTCTTACAGAGTCGTTTTGCTGACCCCGAGTGCTCCAGACACATGATTGGCCACTAACAAAGGTACTTTCTGATACAAGCATATACTGCTCAGGTATTTATTTGCTATGTTAGGGGCAGAGCCTTTGGTACCACCAAATCGGATTTTTCCTAAATTGGTCAGTGTTGTTATGGTATCACCTATATGCAGTCTCAATTCTGTGGGTCTGGGTGTGAATTGAAGCCCAGCCATATTCTGGCTGTGCAACTGGCACCTTCTCCAAAATCAGTTTTCTCAGGGCATTTAGGGGATTAAATACCAAAATGTGTATAGGGTCCGGCATATAGCAAATGATAGCGTCCTTTCTTTTTTTAGTTTGTTTACCTGATTTATGGACATGATAACAAATGAGCTTTGTGAAGATCAGTTCTGTGCATGAGTGTAGGGCTCAGGCCCTCTTTATGTGTTCAGAGAACAGGAAATTCTGTCCAACGGGCACCTGCTTTAGGGCATTAGGAGCGTTACAGGCCTGTTGCTATTCTCAAGGAGTTTACGATATAGCGAGGGAGTGACGGAAAAAGCTGATGTCTGTCTGCTAGGTTGGTGTAAGTGGTTGCTGCATGCTTGGAATGACCAAGATGATTGTTTAGGTGAGTGTATGCTACAGTGGGAACTGCATAACTTTGGGGAAGCCCACTAACTGGTAAAACATATACTTAAACAATCAGATGTAAGCATCATGGTGATTGAATAACGTTTAGATTTTTTTCTTTTCTTTTTTAGGGGGATACAAGTTTAATACAAATTTCTTAAGCAGCAAAGCTGTTCTGAAAAGTATAGTAAATTTTTTAAAGTTTTTTTTTTCAGATAAAAACTAAAGTTTTCTTATAAACTAGTTTGCTGACTCAGATTGAATTGTAGCAAAAACAGGGCAATGACCCCCTCAAAATGAGATTTTCTCTTATATGGCACTCTTTTGATGGATACATTATATTAAAATTTAGTCATCTCATTTTTTTAGGTGGTTGGCTCCTTACACTAAAGTTAATAGAGTTAAAAAATTACCATCTGAATTAAGAGAAGTTGTTAATAGCAGGGTGTTAAATAAGCCTCTTATTTCTTCTTAATAAAGGTTCTTTTTTTGAATTGGCAATTAACTGGATTTTTCTATATTTCTTTAAGATTTATTTGTTATGACAGATTTAATTTCATGAAAGATGTAAAGAACTTTCATTTTTGATGTTTATAGAGTATGCAGCATATAATATGCAAATAGGAAGATATCCTTCCTTGGTCCTTTTTATTTCATCCAGTTTAACAATTTGCTGTGGGGAAATATACAGGTAGAGTAACTCCATATGATTTTAAGACTATCTTGTAATAAGTAAATGGATAACTAACTTTTTACAAGTTTTCTAAACATGTTTGTGAAGCTGTTTTTTTAAAGAAAGACATTATAAATTCTGTAGTTCTTGAATAGTTTCATGACTGTGAAAGTAACTTCCAAGGCTAATTTTCATGGGGTAAATGTGGGTACATGATAGACACATAGTACATTTTGGTGGTTGTTTTTCATTTTTGCTTTTGGTTGAAATTGTTTGTGGAAACTGTATTCTACAGTGAAATAAGTTTTTTCTTGTCCTCAGGGCACTACAATTTAATAGAAAGAAAAGCTCATTTAGAACTTTATTGACTTCAGTTCCTTCTGGCTATAGCATAATCAGAGACCTTGAATTTTGATGTCGTTGCAGTGGTGTGTTGGAGATGCGTGCGACTTGAGTATGGCACATAGCTGAGACTCTGGGACTGGTAACCAAAGCTGCCCATTGTTAAAATTATAATCTCACACTGACATTCTCGCAAGAAGCTGGTGGATCCCTAAGACATGGACTAAAGTTTTTACCACAGCTCAGAATACGTCTGGTTAACCTTGCTCGATAAGGTCTTGCTTCTCTAGGAACTGGCCTTGTGCTCGCCACACCCTGCCAGGAGAAGATCGAGGTGGTGGTTGCCTTGGCCTGTGTATTCAGTGCCAACAGGAGGCATCAGGAATTGCTGGCCCCAGAGTCTGCCCGACTTCTCTTGTCTTTGGTGTCCATCAGGGGAATTGTAATTCGCCGTACCTATCGCAGCACTCTTTCCCCACCATAAAGTAATATAATGATACTTTATGTTTCTTTGAGCTCTTTTTGCAGGAAAACTATGCCTGCCTTTGCAAAATATCCAGCTTACGTTGCTCAAAATTAAAATGACAAAATATCATGTTCAGATAAATAACAACAACGGCTGTATTTTTGGCAAGAAACTGCATAATTGTCCTTCCACCCATTAAGTCCATAGCTAATAATATTAGGTCCACTTGTACATAAGAGGAAATTCTCAGAGGGAGGAGGTGCCTGGTGGAAGGTTTCTCTGCAGCAGAGCTGGTGTAGGGCAAGCCTGTGACCCGACCCATCTGTGGAGAGGGAAGGCCCGCTGTTCAGTTGGGGACATTGCCCCTCTGTCCTTTAGTTCTGTGCACAGGAGGAACAGGGAGAAAAACTCTTCTCAAGAGTGCTCCTGGGTATGGCTGGATTCGTAGTAGCTGTGGTCAGTTTTTAGCACTTAGGATTATGTTGTGAATTCATATATGTAGTACAACCTGGCGTGGGACTGATGCAACCCTCTGAACTCACCACATCTGGGAGCTTGCTAGAAAATGAGGAATCTCAGGCTCCACCTCAGACCTAAGGAATTGTAATGTGTTCTTTAACAAGCCCGAAGGTGATCCTTAAGTACATTACATTTGCAAAGCACAGCTCTAGAATACAGAGGACAAGAGATCCTATAATTGAGAAGAAGGTGAGAAGAGGAAGAGGAGTGTGTGTGTGTGTGTGTGTGTGTGTGTGTGTGTGTGTGTGTGACTGAGAGGACACTTTGCATTCGTGTGTGTGTGTGTGTGTGTGTGTATTCTCAAAGAAGAAAGCTTTATTGAGATATAATTCACACACCATGCAATTCACCCATTTAAAGTGTACTGTTTAAAGTAAACCATTTATTGGTTTTAAGTGTATTGACTGTCTTGTGCATCCATCACCACAATCAATTTTAGAACGTTTTCATCACCCAGAAAGAAACCCATACCCATTAGCAGTCACTCCCCACTTGCCCCCATGCCCTTTATCCTTTCTAGAAGCCTCTGGTCATCACTAATGTCCTTCTGCCCCTGTGAATTGGATTTATCTCTAGTCTGACATTTCCTTTATGAATGAAATCATACAATATGTGGTCCTTTGTGTCTGACTTTTTTCACTTAG
>CAUYPO010071631.1:0-38223 GCA_963574435.1 Cheirogaleus major | reverse complement strand
AGTAGCTGGGACTACAGTCATGCGCCACCATGCCCGGCTAGTTTTTTTCTATATAGTTTTAGCTGTCCAAGTAATTTCTTTCTATTTGTAGTAGAGATGGGGTCTTGCTCTTGCTCAGGCTAGTCTTGAACTCCTGACCTTGAGTGATCCACCCGCCTCAGCCAACCAGAGAGCTAGGATAACAGGCGTGAGCCACCGCCCCCGGCAAAATTCTTATATAGTAGTAATAGATGTGACATACCTTAAAATTATTAAGGCCATATATATGATAAATCCACAGCCAATATAATACTGAATAGAGAAAAATTGAAAGCATTCTTGCTTAGAACTGTAACCAAACAAAGTTGCCTACTATCTCCATTTCTATTACACATAGTGCTGGGAGTCCTTGCCAGAGCAATCAGACAAGACAAAGAAATTAAGAGGGTCCGAATGGGGGCAGAAGGGATCAAAGTCTCACTTGTTGCTGATGATATGATATTATATCTAGAAAATAACCAAGGATTCAACCAAGAGCCTCCTGGAATGAATTCAGTAAAGTCTGAAGATATAAAATTAATGTACACAAATCAGTGGCATTCATATACATCAATAACAGTCAAGCTGAAAAACAAATCAAAGATGCAACACCTTTCCCAATAGCAACAAAAAAATTAAATATCTAGGAATATATTGAATGAAGGAGGTGAGAGACATACATAAGGAGAACTACAAAACACTACGGAAAGAAACTGTAGAAGAAGGAAACAGATGGAAAACCCTTCCATGCTCATGGATTGGCAGAATCAATATTGTTAAAATGTCCCTACTACCTAAAGTGATCTATAGAATTAAGGCAATCTCTATCAAAATACCATCATCATTCTTTACAGATTTAGAAAAAATAATTCTATGCTTCGAGTGGAACCAGAGAAGATCTCATATAGCCAACGCAATCTTAAGCAAAAAGAACAAATTGGGAGGCATCAGTCTGCCAGACTTCAAGCTTTACTACAAGGGTATAGTAACCAAAACAGCATGGTACTGGCACAAGAACAGAGATATAGACCTTTGGAACTGGACTGAGAACCCAGATACAAAACCATCCTCATATTGTCATCTAATCTTTGACAAAGCAGACAAAAATATGCACTGGGGGAAAGAATCTCTATTCAATAAATGGTGCTGGGAAAACTGGATAACCACATGCAAAAGATTGGAACTGGATCCCCACCTCTCATCTCTCACAAAAATCAATGCACAATGGATAACAGATTTAATCCTAAGGAATGAAACTTTAAGAATTATAGAAGAAAATGTTGGGAAAACTCTTACAGATGTCAGCCTAGGCAAAGAATTTATGAAGAAGACTGCCAATTCAATCACAGCAGTGACAAAAATAAATAATTTGTACCTGATCAAATTAAAAAGCTTCTGCACAGCCAAGGAAACTATCATTAGAGCAAATAGACAATCCACAGAATGGGAGAAAATATTTGCATGCTACACATCCGATAAAGGGTTAATAACAAGAATCTATATATAACTTAAGAAAATTAACAAGAAATAAAATGACTGCATCAAATAATGGGCAAAGGACCTGAACCAAAACTTTTCAAAGGGAGACATAATAATGGCCAGCAAACATAGAAAAAAAACTGCTCAACACCTCTAATCATTAGGGAAATGCAAATCAAAACCACAATGAGATATCACCTAACTCCAGTGAAAATGACCTTTATCAAAAAGTCCCAAAACAACAAATGCTGGCATGGATGTCAAGAGATTGGAATACTCTTACACTGCTGGTGGGACTGCAAACTAGTACAACCTCCATGGGAAGTAATTTGGAGATATCTCAAAGAGCTAAAAATAGAAATACCATTTAATTCAGCAATCCCACTCTTAGGCATCTACCCAAAGGAAAAAACAGACATTTTATAATAAAGACATCTGCACTCAAAAGTTTATGGCAACACAATTCACAATTGCAAAGATGTGGAAACAACCCAAGTGCCCATCAATACATGAGTGGATTAATAGCATGTATATTAATAGCATGGTATATGTATACCATGGAGTACTACTCAACTACAAAAAACAATGGTGATCTAGCACCTCTTATATTATCCTGGATAGAGCTTGAGCCCATCTTTTGAAGTGAGGTGTCACAAGAATCGAAAAACAAGCACCACATGTATTCACCATCAAATTGGTACTAATTGATCACCACTAAGGTGCTCACATGGTGATAATATTCATTGGGTGTTGGTCAGGTAGGGGGGATGGAGTGAGTAAACTCACAACTTAATGGATGTGGAGTGCATTGTATGAGGGAAGGGCATGCTTGTAGCCTTGGCTTGAGCGAGGCAAAGGTATTATATGTAACCAAAATTTTTGTACCTCCATAATATTCTGCAATAAAAAAATAAAATAAAATAAATGAAAACTCATCACCAAACCCAAAAGTGTAGATTTTCTCCTATTTCCTTCAAGAAACATTATACTTTTGCATTTTACATTTAGCTCTATGATCTGTTTGGAGTTAATTTTTGTAAAAAGCATAAAGTCTGTGTATATGTTCACTGTTTCACATATGGATTTCCAAATGTTCCAACCATTTGCTGAAAAGACTATTCTTTCTCTATTGAGTTGCTTTTTCACCTTTGTAAAAATTAGTTTGCTAGATTTTTGTGGGTCTATTTCTGGACTCTCTATTTGTTCCATTCATCTATGTATCTATTCTTTTTTAATACCATATCTTCTCGATTACTGTAGCTTTATAGTTAATCTTGAAATGGTGAAGTGGGGGCTCTACAACTTTTTTATATTTCTTCAGTATTATGTTAGCTATTCTAGGTATTTGCCTTTCTATATGAACATTTGAATCAATTTGTTAATACCTACAAAATAGGTTGCTGGAATTTTTATTGGGATTGCATTTAATCTATAGATTACATAGGGAAGAATTAACATCTTATCGGCATTGAGTTTTCCAATTCAGAAACACAGACTATCTCTGTTTAGTCCCTATGCAATGATAGAATACTTGTCTAGCTCTGAGCTCCCCACCCCCACAGCCCCAGAAAGCCTGGTTCCAGGTCCCTCACTAGGCCTAGGCTTATTATGCCCTAAAGTCTAATCCACATGCTGTATTAAAATCCATGTCTCTACAGTCTGCACTATGTCCTGCCCATTTCCTAAACCACGGCTTCCTTCAGCAGACTAGGTTTATTTGATTAGATTTAAGGTACTTTACAGGCTTTCCATCTGGGCTTTTAAAATGTGGAGCATCCTTAACTCCAAGGACAAGGGGAAACAGAGAGGAGTTTAAACAAATGGGCCTTGCAGGTTTCCTCTAGCTTATTACTTTTAGCTCACACCTCCTTTGCCCTATCTCATTTCTCCATGACTCTCCAGTCTTCATCAAACCTACTATAAAAAACATTCAAGTTTAACTGTTTCTCCAGGTCTCTATTTCCTTATGAAGGCTTCAGTGTTGTGTAAAAGTTGTATTAAATAAATTTGTATGCTTAAAGAAAAAATAAAAATAAAATGCTGATCCTTCTCCCTGGGATCTCTGCCCTCTTCTGGATACTTGTCTTTAAATCTGAGTTTGGACACCCTAATCTCAGTGAGGCTTTATCTAACTTCCTGACTAGGTTGAGGTTCCCCAGTTGTGTGCTCCCTGGTACTTTGTATATTCTCGGGTTTATAACCAAGCAGTAGAAACAGAAGTAATTTCAAATAAATATAAATCCTTTACTTCATTTACCAAACATGTTGAAAGTCATGCAAAGTTGCCAACATTCCTTCTTAAAATTCTTTCTTTTTCTTTTCCATACTCTGCTAACACAAACTCTAGATTTTTATAGCTTCTTTTCTTAGAGTGCCAGGGACTATTAGTCCTATAACTGTCGGGTTTGGTAACTGTCGGGCTCATTCTGGGTTCTTGGTTCTTGGTGTGCTCATGGCCAAAGAATGACCAGACACACCAAAGTAAGGCAAGTACGAGGTGAAATTTGTTGAGGGGTAGCAAGATAGGATTATAGAGCAAGAGCAAGATATAGGCTTACAGAGCAACATACATATGCCACAGATGATGACCGGACTCACTGTTGTAGCAAAAGAGATTTTGGTTATGATCTGGGTCTTGCTTTATTGTGTCTGAATAGGGACCTCCCCAAGGTTCAGATATCATCATGGAACCACTTAGATGGACAGTTGGAAGTTATATGACCTAAGTCTTATTGTGCATGCAGATCTCCCATGAGCCTCTCTGAAAGCCCATGGAGGAGGGTGGTGAACAGCAAGGTAGATTTAAGCTAATGATATGATAATTAGCCTTAGACTGTCCTAAGACACCTTTCAGACTCTATTGTACTTGTGCCACTTGGCCTGTGGGCTAGAGAGTCCTCTGCATTTTTTTGCAGTTCGCACCCTAGGTTCTGATTAGCAGATTCACAGGGTGTTTGCTCCTCCCCCAGGTGTCCCTTGCTGTCTACCTAACATAACCAATATCCTCTGTTCCTACTTCAGTAAGTAAATGATCTTACCTACTATTCCTTAAGCCCTTCCCATTTCCTCCTCTGCCAAATTTCTAAATCCCATCTGTGGGGTAATTGGAGATTCTGGCCCCAATCCCACTCAAGGAGGCTGAGAGAGTCAAAACAAAGCAAGCCACAGGCAGAACATGACTGAGAACATGCTGACCTTTATGGAAGACTGCCCTACCATACCTGGTAAAGCACACCATATCTTCAAGTTATTGTTTCTCTGTTTGTGCTTGCCTATATAATCCCTTGCTATTTCTGGGAGCTTTGTAGGATGCATATAGCTCCTGTCTCCCAGTACATCGTGGGAGTGGGTATCCTTTTAGGAAAGGTCTTACAGACTGCAGTTGGAGAATTCCACCTAAAGGTTAGGGCAATGAAGGTCCAAGCTATGAAGCCAATTCTAAGTCATCGTGCAAAGCATGAGCCATTGCAACTACCCTCACCCCACGGGGTTGTTGCTACCAGACAATACTGACTCCCTGGAGGTCATGATGAAATAACTGCCACCATAGCTGAATTGAAAAAGGTTGGTATAGTCCAGACTTCCCACAACCCTTACAATTCTGTGTGGCCAGTGAATAAGCCCAATGGCATCTGCCACATGACAGTAGATAACAGAGAATTAAAGTCATACCTCCCCTTTTTGCAGCAGTCCCTCAACACAGCCACAATGCTGGAATGCCTCAGCAGCAACCTTGGCACCTATTATTGTGTGTTAGACCTGACCAATGCCTTCTTTAGCATTGACATAGCCCCTGAAAGCCAATATCAGTTTGCTTTCACATGGGAAGGCAGCAATGGACATTCACTGTCCTCCCCCAGGGATACCTACATAGTACAATCTATTACCATAACATGATTGCTGAATACTTGGCTACATGGACATTACCTGAAAAGGTACACATATTTCATTACATTGATGACATCATGTTAACATCTCTCTTTCTCTCTCCTTATCTTAGAGGCATGTGTACTGGACCTTATCTCCTATTCAGAATATGAAGGATTCCAAATCCAGCAGAGTCCAGAGGCCTGGGTTATCTTTTAAGTTTTTCAGTGTTGTCTGGTCAGGTAAGACTAAAGTTATTTCTCAGACAATTATTGATAAAATACAGGCTTTCCCTCAGCTGGCCATTGTGAAGCAATTACAGGAATTTGTCAGCCTTCTAGACTATTGGCAGGTGTTTATCCCTCACTTAGTACAAGTATTATGACCTCTATATAGACAGATTAGAAAAGGAACATAATGGGATTGGGGAGAAACTCAGCAGTGAGCATTTGAAAATGCAAAACAAGCAGCAAAACTGGTACAGGCACTGAGCATTTATGATCTGTCCTGTTCTGGAGAATTGGATGTTCATGTCACCCAGGAAAGGTTCTCTTGGGGTCTGTGGCAGAGGCAGGGGAAAGTCCATAGCCCCACTGGGTTTTGGTCTCAACTGTGGAGAGTAGCAGAAAAACAGTACAGCCCCAAAGAAAAATAACTAGCAGCTACTTACATCACCCATCCAAGCCAGTTAGCCCATCACAGGAGGTTCAGAATTCAACGTAAAAAACACCTATGTGATTACCAGCTGGCTGAGGGACTTAACAACTTCCCTGTAGTCAGGAGTGGCTCATTTGTCCATGCTCACAAAGTGGACTGCTTATTTGCAACAGCGGCATGTATATAATACCTCCTCTTTGAGCTCTGAGCTACAGCAAGTACTAGGGCCTGTCATTTATAGCTCAGACCTTACTACCTCCCCAGAACAACTACTCCCCAGTATGGTGAAGCCCAGGCAGGGGTCTGCCCCTGCAGATGCTTGGTACACGGACAGCTCCTGGAGAGGGCAACTGCCCAGGTGGAGAGCTGTAGCATACCAGCCATCCACTCAAAAACATCTGGCTAGAGGAAGGCACAGGGAGGAGCAGCCAATGGGCCAAACTGAGGGCTGCCTGGATAGTCTTGCTGAATGAGTTTACACCTATCACACTGTGTATGGACAGTTGGGCCATGTATTGAGAGGTCTTGCCCTATGGATTGGGCAATGGCACACCTAGAATTGGACAATAAATGCCTGGCTTCTCTGGGGTCAGGACATGTGGGAGGACATCTGGTACATTATCTACCAAAAGGACGTTACGGTTTTCCATGTACACAGCCACCAACCTTTGCAGATGCCAGGAAATGATAAAGCTGACACACTGGCATGGGTCCACTGGCTAGAAGATGTCCTAGCTACTGATCTTGCAGAGTGGCTGCACAAAAAATTGAAGTATGCTGGACAAAAGATGTTATGGGAAACTGAAATCTTGGGGTTTGCTGCTATTCTATAAGGAGGTTGTTGATGTCTGCTCACATTGTGTGGTGTGTACACAAAAGCACTGCTGACCCCTACCGGGAATGATGTCAGGGCATGTAAAGAGAGGATACATGCCCCTCACTCACTGGCAGATAGGCTATATAGGTCCTCTCCCACTATCCAAATCCTGCCACTATGCCCTAACATGCATAGATATGGCTATAAGGCTCCTGAAAGCATTCTCTAGCAAAAGAGCCACACAACAGACCACCATCAGAGGACTGCAGAAGCTCTATAGTGTGTATGGCATACCCACAGATATTGAGACAGGGGTGCACTTCATGAGGACCCATGTTCAGGAGTGGGCTGACAATCTTCATGTCACCTAGCATTTCCACTTGCTGTACAATCCACAAGTGGCTGGCATCAGCAAGTGATATTAATACAATGTCATCTAAAAGGACAAATTAAAGGAAAAATGCTCGCTTCAGGGGTGGATGTATAGGCTGGCAGAGATCTTGTGGTTCCTCATCAAACAGCCATGACCCAACAGGCCTGCTACCCTACCTATGCTTCAACAGACATGGGCATCACCCCTATGGTTACAAATTCACTCTGTGGACTCCATTCTCCAGCCAGTATTGGGCATGGAAAATAACATCCTCCTGCCTGCACCCCAAGACCTACTCCAAGGAGCCAGTGCTTTTACCTGGCCCTGGGAGGTACAGTCAGGGACTCACTGGTATGGTTTGTTTGCCCCTTGGGGGAAAGGAATAGACACAGATGTGTGGCCAGCCATAGTGGGGAATTTGCCACAGGTGGTGCAAGCTTACAATAGAGGAGACCCCATCAATAGGTGGGCAAATAAAAATGTCCCTGTTCCTCTGGAAAATAAAAATACCCCCCAAGTCACCTTAGCCTTTTAGACAAACAGCAACCAACTAGACAGAGGTATGGGTCCTAAGTTAGGCACCATGCTAACTCAGAATAGGGCTACTGCATGCATCTTAGTAGATGGAGAAAATTTGCCCATTCTTGTTTCTCATAGTAAGTTATCTTTTGCTCTGTAGTCACTGCTTTTCCAACAGCTACCTAGATTGGGCCTAGCACATCACGCTGCAGTTAAACCAGTGATTGAAGATGGTGGACTAGAAATACCTCCAGCCAGAGTGTCTCTGCAAGAAGGAGAGATTTTAGATGAAAGTGAAAAAAACAAACAGGCAAACCAACATAAATTGGATGAAAGTAAGAAGGAAGGGTGCCTGAATCTACAGAAGACCTCAAGGGAAGAGGATGCAGAACAGAACTGGAAGGAGAAAGGTAATAGCATGGATTAAGCCCGGAGAGGCCTGGAGACCAGCGACAAGGGAGGTGGTCGATTCTCACTCACAAGCACCACCTACTGACTCAGAGACTAAACTGGGTGTGTCATTATCTAAACAAAAATCCAAAGGTAAGAAACAACAGCTGCTCCAGATGGGAAGGAATCAGCGCAAGAACTCTGGAAGTATGAAGAATCGAATGGAAAGAATACCCTCCAAAAGGAACAGCAGCTCTCTAGCAATGGAAACCAACCAAAATCAGAACATTGAAATGACAGAAGAATTTTGAACAAGGATTGTAAGAAAACTCAATGATATGAAAGAGAAAATATATACTGAAGACAAAGAAACCACAAAAAAAAGAAAATCCAGGACAAAAAATTGTTCGTGATACTTTGTAAACTTATTTCTTCCCTCCATCATTATCATATCTTGGACAACTTATTATGTCAGTTGAAAGTAAATCTACAAAATTATTGTAATGTCTACATATATAACAATTCTTTATACCACTTAACCAATTCTTTATTTTTTTGAAGAAGTTGTTTGTATTTTTTTACTATTATAGAACATGACATTTTGAATGAATTTTTATATGCATCCTAGCACTTGAGAATTTCCTGAAGATAAATCCCTAGAATTGTGAAATATAAAAACTGCACAATTTAAATTATAATGCATTTTCCATATTGTCCTCCAGAAAATGTATATAAGTTTGTTCTCTTACTAACAGTAATCTTGATTTCCTTTCTTTCACACTCTTGATAATGGAGATATCTTTCAAATTCCCATCTTTGTCAATCTGATAGCTGAAAAAAGCTATCTTCATTTTTACTGCTTCATTTTATCTACTTACATTTCTTTATGTGATAGGAAAGCTAATACTTTTCATGTACTTATTAGCTATTTGTAACTTTTGTTTTATTTATTTCCCTTATTCATCATTTGATGTAATTTTTGTTTCCTTAATGTACCTTAATTTGTGTTGGGTGTTCATCATGTTTTTACTAATTTTAAAGAACTTTTAAGTATTATACATAATAATGTTTTCTCTTTCCTATATCCAAATGACATAAACATTTATTTATTCATTTTCCTTTAAATCTTTTTCCATTAAAATAGTAAGTGAAGAAGCTCAAGTAGCCACATGGAGAGGCCATTGTTGGTAATTGTGTCTGGCAGACCCAGCTGAGGTCCTAGTCCATAGCCAGCATCAAAGACAAGTCATATGAGTAAATAGGCATCAGGTAACTTCATCCCCCCAGCCACTGAGTCATCTTCAGCATCTGAATCTTCCCAGCTGAGACTTCAGACATAATATAATAGAAAGAAGCTTTTCCTACAATACCTTATTTGAATTCCTGACTCATAGAATATGTGAACATTTAAAGTGATTGTTTGACATCACTAAGTTTGGGGTGGCTTGTTATAGTGAATAAAATAACTATCTTTCATATTTTATCCATGTCCAAGTTTCCACTCCCATCATCTGCCACTATCCTTTTTCTAAGGATGTCATCCTTCAACCATTCCATTTTTAAAGAAAATCATCTCACTCAAATCCTCTTCAAAGAACATAGCACAACACCCTTTTTTGTACCTTGAACAGCTGAACAAATTAAGAAGAGAATCACCTTTCTCAAACTAAGTTAATTAGATTATTCACCTGGTGAATTGGAATTGGGATGACAAGAGCTTGAATTAACTGGCAGTGGGGTAGAAAAGAAAAAATATATGGAAGAATAGTTCACTCATGAATAACAGAAGTCCTGAAACTTCTCTAGTTACCACACTTTTTGTGTTCCAGATGTTTAGGTTTTCCTTGGATTCAAAAGCATATGCATAATTAAAATATTTATAGTCACTCGCACTAGCTTAGGAGGCTTTCATTTTCTCACTACTATGATAACCATGTTTGACTTTACTCAGACTTTACTCTGAACAGTAGTTCAGACTGATTTTACTCATACTGTTCTCCCTCTCTGGAATGCAAACACCAATGTTCAAATTTTAGCTTCTTTTGAAAATATTCTTGAATCTCCAAGGTATAGTTTATGATTCAATCTCTAGAGATTTTATTGCATTCCACTCATACCTTTAAAATAAACTCTCCCACTAGATTTTAATCAGTTGTATACATGTTTGTTCCTGAATGCTATTAGAATAAGCAGCACTGATAATCACATGCAGTAGCATAGTATGAGAAATTTATCCTTATCCTGTGACCTATGGGAAATTAACATTTATTATGTTCTATCATGTTCCAGGTACTCTCAAAACCACCTCCGGCCTAAAAGGAGCCTGATGGAAACATGAGCCTATTTGAAGATCTCTGCCACTCAGAAACAACAAAAGAAGCCAAATGGTAAGATACTCATGACTGTGTCAAGGCTGGGCCATGATGTAATCAGATTAACCATTCCAAGGAAGGAGAATAATTTACTTTCAATTACTGGGTAGAAGTGGCTACAATCCCAATTTCTAAATACTTGCAAAATGTACACTATCATTTACTATTTATAATAGCTACTATATAAATACCAATTAGATAATTTTTAAAGCACTGAGATTTATAAAATGAAAAATGCTGTAGTAATACTGAGAATGATTAAGTATCTTCTTGAAAAACAAAACAGGCAAGGCATAAGTTCATAAACATTTTCTGATGATAGATGACTATCACCTATCCTTCACAGGAGTGAAGGAAAAGAAGGGTCTTATGCAAACAAACGGACAGAGTTTATAAAATGAGTAAAATGAAGTTAAATACCTTAGAAAATGAAGAGCTAAATACTTGGGAAGAGAGAAGGATGTGTTAACATTAAATAGCATGGCAAATTATATTTTAGGTAACACAAAAATAAGCAAGGTTCATAGTGAAGTGGAAATTAGGAGACCGTGCATAATGTGAAATAGAAACAGAAAAATATATATAAGTTGAGTTAGGTTTTCTGAAGCAGCAAACTATGAACTTACCAGGTGACAATTCCTTTCCATTCTGCTGTGAAAATGACACAGCAGGAGGTATGACTTTTAAGTTTCCTTCGAGTTTTTGCCATTTAGAAATGGAATATGTGAGGAAATTTATTCTACTTAAAACAAAAATGGAATTTTAAATATGGTATCATGAAGCCAGATTTGAAATATTAATAACCTGATTTACATTCTACCTCTCTGGAAAAAATGTAAGCAACAGAATTTCCATGAAGCTCTAGGGGTTTGAAATTAGCTTACAAAGCTACTAGGGCATGGCACATTACTACAAGATCTTTGAAGACTGTAAGTACCAAGATGGGTAGGAGAATGCTGTCTGATCTAAAAGGGAATAATGAGAAGAAATAGGGGGAAATTGAGCAAAGGAAACTTTATCCTGCTATCCGAAAAATTGCTCAACAGTGACAGAGGAACAGAGCCCCAAGGAAGTGCTAAAAGCTTGATGACATGAATAATTTGAACCAGTCTGCATCTCACTAAATAATCTCTTTAAAAATCATGCAAAATATCTGGCTGGGTCTTGGTGGGAGAGGCAACATGTAGCCAGCATTATTTTTCTCTGTTTTGTACCATCCATAATAAATCAGGTTCGCATATATTGTGCACTTATTACTGTTGTATCTGGAAAATATAAATACGCATAGAACATGGGTAAAAGCAAAGAATAATCAATCATTTAAAAATTGTAGAGCTGGGAGAATCTAAAGAGGCAAAATGACCCAACTTGCTCATTTTACAATTAAACATTAAACAACCACCATGACCAAACAAACAAGCACATAAACAAGCCACAATCATAATGCCCAAGAATAAGTGATTCATTGATGGCCATATAATTAGGTTATGGCAAAACCAAGAATTAAGACCCACATTTCCTGACAAAAAACATCTAGTTTTCTTTCTGTCTTTTCTTTCATGATCAATTAAGATCTTCCATCAACTGCTTAGTAACTGGATACTGAGCACAGTTTAGGCCTCCTATCTTACTGAGCTTAATCTATCTAAAATAGCAGGTCTCCACAGCCTGAGCTTCTTAGTATGGCTTAGAATAGTAGCTGCAAACTCAGATGCTATTGAGGCCAGACTGGTAACATACATTATTAATAGCAAAGTAGATAGATGGTTCCATATTAAAAATATGTATTAATATATATTCATTATCCACAAAGAAATATATACCTATTCTTTTCTCTTTGACAAATAAAAATTGTATATATTTAAGGAGTACAATGTAGTGATTTGGTACATGTACATATTATGAAATGGTTACCACAATCAAGCTAATTAACACATCCATCACATCATATTGTTAACATTTTGTATGTGTGTGTGGTGAGAACACCTAAGATCTATTCTCTTAGCAAATTTCAAGTATACAACACAGTATTATTAACTATAATCACCATGCTGTACATCAGACCCGTAGGACTTATTCATCTTATAACTGAAAATCTGTACCCTTTGATCAACATCTCCGCATCTCTCCATCTGACCTTGGCAACCACCATTGTACTTCTATGAATTCACACTTTTTAGATTCCACATGTGAATAAAAGGTAGGGACCAAATGCCAGGGGAGCTTTTCTCGCCAACGGCAGTGGGTCCAAGATAGCACCTGCACACTTGGCCACGAAGACTGAGGTCCCTGTGGGCCCAAGAAAGCCTGGGCAACCTGTTAAAGCCTCGACATCCAAGGTGTTTAGCAAGTGGCTGAAGTCTAGAGCCAGAGGTGGGGGTAGAGAGACTGAGATTCTGCTCGAGTTTTTATTCCCCAGCAAACTATTGCTGTGTTTATTTAACCTGTAACTTATATCAATAAAGACTTTTGATTTTCCTCACACACACATACACAAAACTCATATAGTATTTGTATTTTTGTGACATATATGTGTGAGTTTATTTCTGGATTCTCTATTCTGTTCCATTTCTTTATGTCTGTTTTCATGCTAGTAAAATACTGTTTTGATTACTATAGCTTTGTGATATAATTTGAAATACTTTCAGCTTTGTTCTTTGAGGTCTTTTGCAGCTCCATATGAATTTTAGGACTATTTTTTTTTAAAATCAACACATTTATTGATTTGCATATATTGAACCATCCTTTCATCCCTTGGAAAGATCCCACTTGATCATGGTGACTGATCCTTTTAAATTGCTATTAAATTCAGTTTGCTAGTATTTTGTTGAGAATTTTTGCATCTATGATCATTTTCTTTTCTTGTAGTATCCTTATCTGGCTTTGGTATAAGGGTAATGCTGGCCTAGTAAAAGGAGTTTTGAAGTGTTACTTTCAATTTTTGGAAGAGTTTGAGAAGAATTGGTATTAGTTCTTCACTAAACATTTGGTAGAATTCACCCATGATGCCATTTGATCCTAGACTTTTCTATGCTTGGAAGTTTTTGATTACTGATTCTCCTTACCTATTACCGGTCTGTTCATACTTTTCATTTCTTCATGATTCAGTCTTAGTAGGTTGTATGTGTCTAGGAATTTATTTTGAGACGTGTTCCTTCTATGCCTGGTTTGTTGAGGGTTTTTTTCATGAAAGGATGTTGAATTTTGTCAAATGCTTTTTCTGCACCTATTGAGAGATCATATGGTCTTTGTTTTTGCTTCTGTGTATGTGGTGAATCACATTTATTGATTTATGTGTGATGAATCATCCTTGCATTCCTGGGATGAAGCCTACTTGGTCATGGTAGATTATCTTTTTGATGTACTGTTGAACTAGGTTTGCTAGTATTTTATTGAGGGCTTTTGCATTTATATTCATGTGGGATATTGGTTTGTAGTTTTCTTTTTTGTTGTTGTTGTATCCTTTCCTGACTTTGGTATCAAGGTGATATTGGCTTTGTAGAATGAGTTGGGGAGGATTCCCTCCTTTTCAATGTTATGAAATAATTTCTGCAGAATGGGTACCAGCCCTTCTTTGTAGGTCTGGTAAAATTCTGCTGTGAATCCATGTGGTACAGAGATTTTTTTGTTGAATGATTTTTTATTAATGCTTCAATCTTGCTGCTCGTTATTGGTCTGTTTAGGAGTTCTGTTTCTTCCTGATAGAGTTTTGAGAGGTGTGTGTTTCCAGGAATTTGTCAATTTCCTGTATGTTTTAGAGATTTTCATAGTATTTACAGATGATATTCTGTTTATTTATGGTATCAGTTATAATATCTCCTTTTTTATTTCTAATTGAGCTTATTCTGATTGAGATTATACATCAAGAGTGAGGAAAAGAGAAGGGTCAAGAATGAGCAATTAAATAAATCATGGTTTCTCTTTTTGAGATGAGGAAAGCTGGGGTAACAGTAGGTGTAAAGAAAAAAATCAAGAGTTTGGATTTTGATATGTGTGCTTGAGATCCTAATTGGTATTCAAATAGAGATGTTGGATTGGCCTGAGTCACATGAATGCAGAGTTTAGGAGAATGTTTGAGGCTAGAGAGTTCTGAGAGTCATCTGTACAAGAGGAATATTTAAAGCTCAGGGTATGAATGTAGTCAAATAAAAGAAGAGATATGACAAGTGAGATGTAGTGCATGAAATGTGGGTGAGGCAGTAAGCAATAGGATGCGGGTAAAATGAGGAAAACTCTTCAAAGAAGCATTAAACAAATTAGTTGATAAGCTTGGAGGAAAAATCTGAAAGTGTGGTGTTAGGGAAACCAACAGAAGAAAGTACTTCAAACAAAGATTATTGAACAACTTGTCAAATTCTGATGAGATAGCTAGTTAAAGTAACAACAAAGAGTTAATTTTTGCATTTAGCAAGATGGAGATTATCGGTGACTTTGACAAGAATAGTTTCAGTGGAGTAGGGAGAATAGAAGCCTGATTGAAGTGACTTTGAAAAAGGAAATGAAGTGACGAAGGAGAGACAAATCATGCATCAACTAAAAGGGATATCGCTGTAAAAGAGAATTGAGGTAGTGGCTTGATTGGAGATGTAAAAACAACAGAGTGTTTCAAAGTTGGAAGATATTACTGAATGTTTGCATGCTGATGGAAACGAGCCAGTTGAGAGGAAAAAACTGATAGTGCAGAAGAGTGCAAAATCTTTGAATGTACAAAAAGAACGTGGGACTCAGCATACAAGTGGAGGGGTTGGCAACTGATAGAAGCCTGGCATTTTACCTATTTTCATAATAAGTAAAGACATGAGAACAGATGCAGGTTGGTTGAGTGCAGAAAATACATCTGCTCTAAAAGAACCTAAGGACCAGAGTCACACATATAAACAGAAAGAGCCACTTGACCTTATGGTGGGGAGTCCAGAGTGGTAGAAGCACTGAGGTAAGTTGGAGAGCACATGCCCTCTGGAAGTAGGGAAGCGTCTACTTGGCTCTACGCAACTACTTTCATTTGTTGCCTGATATTCTGATATTTCCAGAGACACTTGACATGTGGGTTTTAATGGAAAATCTTCCAATTTTCAAATGCTGCCTTAAATTAAGTAAAACAAAGCAAACAACAGCAACAAGAATAAACAACACTATGTAAGACAAGCAATTACTTCTGACATCAAAATCTAAGCTAGGGGCCATGAGTTGGGAGCCTCTGTTCTAGAGGTCTAAGACCTGGTCTCACGCATATAAGGGAAATTGACATTTGTTCATTGCTTCCAAGGAGTCGGAAATTAGGCAAAGAACAATATATATCTAACCCACACTTTTACTTCCAACCTTAGAGGAGAAATTTGACTTCCTAGGATACCACTAGTATCCTGAGGACTTGCCTGAGCAGTACAAGAGGGATTTATGTGGAAGCTGTGTGTAATCCACACAACTTGACTATACCCTTCTGAGGAGATTTCTTTTATTCATAAATGGGTAAATGGGAAAAATAACATAGGAACCAAGAAAGAATTAAGGGATAAAAAAAAAAGGGAGTAGAGTCCTGAGAACTCAGAAAAAAATAATGTTGTCCAAAAGAACTAAAACCTGGATCCCAGAGACTTTTAAAAAAATCTGCTAATATTCTTAATGAATATTAGTAATTATGAAGTGGAGTAGTAATATAGTAGCAGTAGTAATATAATTGAACCCTCAGTACAGGCCAGATACCCACTGTTTTAAGTGCTTAATAGGTACTAACTCATTTAAAACTCACATCAAACCTGTAAGAGAATTGGTATTATTATCTTCATGTAAAAATATTAACTGAGGCACAGAGAGGGTAAGTAAATATCTCCAAGATGCAATAAGTTAAATATAAAATGATCTAGCAAACATATTACATTGCTTTAATTTACTTTAAAATATTTCAGCATAGAAAATTCTGGGTACATGGGTTTTGATTTTTATATACCCCCAGAGTGGTTAACATGGGGTGGGTGAGTGGGTGAGAGAAAGTTATCAGAATTTGAAAGATTTCATTTAAGGTCTTTATTAAAGACTTCAAAGGCAGCAGCTACAAGCAAGTCAAACTCTCTTTATCTCTGGTTAGAACTGGCATAAAGGATGTGAGAAATTGTTTGTGTTGATGACATTAATTATATTTAAGATTTGTGGATTGGCTAGAGATATTAACCAAGCACCAGTGCCTTTGCATAAACAACGTCTAAAATCAAGAAGCTTATTCCCTTTGGAGTAGTATTCAAAGGCCTAGATTCGTCTTGGTCCTGAGATGAATCACAAAATATGATTCCATTTCTTGATTCAGATTAAAATCTGGCTGGATTCTGCCATAAGTAATTGATACATCTGTCTCAAGTGGATCTTTTTGCAAGATAGAGTGCATAGAGTGCTTAAAAGGACAGGGAGCTGAAACATTATCAAGCTTCATACAAACAGGCTATTTGACTGTTCTTGTGCCTCTTGTTGCAATCTAGGCAGATGTGGCAGGGTTGAAACCAGCCTTCACTGGAACATCCAACCTGATACTGAGTACTGAGGTAGGACCTGTAGTTTTCTTCTGCCTTTAAGTATTTTAGGATGCTGATGTCTGCCATCTGAAGAATCTAATAATTGTAGGAACCAACTTGACTTAGTTCATAGGAAATAGGTAAATTTTATAAATCAGACATAAAATTTTAGAATATTTTTCAGGGAAATATATTTCAAATGCAAACCAAATAATGTTGGATAAAGAGGATCATTTCATAATAATGAAAGGTACAATTAGGAGTAAAGGTATGATAATAACCTGTTCAATAATAACCCTAATAGTAATAGTCACAGTGTATTATAACCTAGGTGCTGGCAATGTGCTGAACTCTTTAGATACATGATTCCATTTATAGCTTCACACTCATTCTGTGTAGATAGGAATTTTTGTTATATCTGTTTTCCAGATGAGGAAGCTGAGTATCAGAAACATTAGGTAATTCTTTTGGAAGAAATCTATCTATATAAAATGGCAGAAAGAGAGAGAGAGAGAGAGACTCAAAATCAAAATTTTCTCCCTCCAAAATCTGTGCTACTAAACACCATGTTGTACTGTTTAGTATGTTCTGAATAATAGCATCTATTCACTCATTTATTTTACAACATTTAGTGAGCATCTACTACTAGGTCTTAGAGTTTGAAACTGGTAGTGTAGCTATTAATACAACAAATAAATAAGACAGACACAATCCACACACTCATAGAACTTGCATTCTGATTTTAAACTAGTAATTACACAAATATCTCCAAAAGTACAATTCTGGAGCTAAAAAAAGTGCTACAGAATGAATGAAGGGAGCTCTGAGAACATATAAAAAGGAGAACTAACCCACAGTGGCAGAAGGTAGAGGATTGATGAGCAAAACTTTCCTGTGGGAGAGACTAGAGATTAGGAGGCCTGATAGCCTCCAAGAAATACAGATGTGCAGATCTGGGAGGTGCCTGGTCATATTGTTAAACAGAATGCTTACCGCAGCTTACACATATTACTATTAAATATATAAATTAGTGGGAGAAATTATTCACATCCACAGTGAATTCCTCACATCACAAAAAAATCACAGAATCCTTTTATGTAGCAGTTTGTCAAGTGTTTGTTCAAATTACTAAATTCTTAAAGACAGAGAACCAAAAAGCTGAAGGATTCCATAGTACTTGCTGTGTAAGCATCAACCAGAAATTGAAATGA
This sequence comes from Cheirogaleus major, assembly GCA_963574435.1. Taxonomy (NCBI): domain Eukaryota; kingdom Metazoa; phylum Chordata; class Mammalia; order Primates; family Cheirogaleidae; genus Cheirogaleus; species Cheirogaleus major. The sequence continues at coordinate 20,017 of CAUYPO010071631.1, read as the reverse complement.
AACTAATCTCAGCTATCATGAAAAATACTATCACTTGTTGGATGGTTTTATTTTCATTTTAGCCAACAGGAAACTGAAATACTAAATTGTTTGTTTCAGTTCTAGATATGTTTTACATGTGTAGAATCATTCACTACAACCCAAAGAGATATGGACTATCAACCTTTTTTATTGTTGGGAAACATCATACATAAAAATGTTATTTTAACTTGCCAAAGTTCACATGTTTAGTAAGTGGCAAAACTGGAATTCCACTCCTTCCACCCCAAGATTCAAACCTGTTTTTAACACTGCTAGATTGTTTAGGCACTTATATCGAATGCTAATATATTTAGAAAATATCCATATATTTTTATACCTATGAGTTGATATACCTATGAAATACATATATGTGTATATATATATATTTAATTTCCAAATTTTTCTTACACAGAAAGTAGAAGATAACAAAGGAAAAACTTCAAAATTTCTTAAAATAATCTGCTGAATGCTCTGGGAATAGAATGCCTTATTGGTAAGTTCTCTCGAACTTTTTGGCATAGATAATTTGTATGCAATATATAATCCTCCATGGTCTGTGGTGTATATGGGGTATACTCCCATCTTATTTCATAAAGCAAACACACACTGAAACTCAAACTGGGAAAAATGGCATAAAATATTAGCCATGCTCATCTCACTTTTAAATGGGGATGTCAAATTTCTAAAAAGCATTTTAGGGGATATAGTTTACATAAATAATATACTATAGACAAATATAGTTTGCCTTAAATTGGAAACACAGTTAAATATTACCATCTTAATCAATATTATGTAATTCAATATTATCAATATTACATAATTTCTTTGGCAGTTGCTTTTGTAGGTATTTGGGATACATGAGTGCATAAAGCAAGGATCTTTGCACTTGTGGATTTTATACACTAGTAAAGAGAGAGATACACAATAAAAATTAAATCCAATAAATAATCAAATTATGTTGTATGTTAGAAAGTTGATTAATTTTATGGAAGGAGATAGAAAAAAAGAAAAGACAGCAAGATAATGGAGATTCGGAGTGTTGCACAGGATGGGAAAGCCTAAGTGCTGCATAGGGTGGGAAGCTGGTTATAATTTCAAACAAGGTGGTTGTGACATTTGGGCAGACTTGACCAAGGTGAGAGTCCACCCTACAGTTATCCTGGAGGAGTCCATTATAGGCAGAGGCAACAGCTAGTGCTTCAGCCGAAGGTGGGAACTTACCTGGCATAGTTGAGAAATACGGGGAGGCTTGTGTGTCTAGCATGGACTGAGCTAAAGGAAAGGTAGTAGGAAATTAGGTGATAGAGACATCTGTGAGAGGATAGACATGTGGAGACTTGTGGGCCCTTGTAAGAAATGGGGAGCTATATTGGGTTTTGAGCAGAGCAGTCATATTATTTGGGATATGATCTAAAAGGATCCCTCTAGCTATTCCACTTGAGAATATATGTAGGAGAGCAGAGAGATCAGATTGGAGCCAGGCAAATAATTTGAGCCACACATGAGAGTAGAGATAATGAAAATAGGTCAGATTCTAGCCAAATTTTAAGGGTAGCCCCAACAGTATGTTGATGCATTGGGTTTTGGGCGAGAGAAAAAGAATGAGGTCAAGAATGTCTATAAGATTTTTGTATGAGCAGCTGGCAGGGGAGGATATCTGGTAGCACAAGCTTAAGGGTAGGGAGATGGGAGGTGAGCCAGGAGACTAGTTTGAAACACATTGAATTTTAGAAGTCTCCTGAGCATTGAAGTGTCAAATAGACAATTTCGGGTACAGGTGAGATTTCTGGGTTAGTGATACTAATTTGGGATTCATGTACACAAGGATGGCATTTAAGGCCCTGAGAATGGAAAAGATCACCAAGTGGGTGAGTATAGGTAGAGAACAGAAGAGGTCCACCATGGTCTGAGCCCTGGCACATTCCAACATTAAAAAGTGATGGATGGCTGGGCATGTGGTCTCAGGCCTGTAATCCCAGCACTTTGGGAGACAAAGGTGGGAGGATTGTTTGAGGCCAAGAGACCAGCCTGAGTAACATAGCAAGACCTTGTTCTTACAAAAGATTTAAAAATTAGCTGGGCATTGTGATGCATACCTGTAGTCCTAGATACTCAGGAGGCTGAGATGGAAGGATTGCTTGAGCCCAGGAGTTGGAGGCTGCAGTGAGCTATGATTGTGCTTGTGAATAGCCACTGTACTCTAGCTTGGGCAAACATAGAAAGATCCTGTCTCTGGAACAAAAAACAAAACAAAACAAAACAAAAACAAAAAGAAAAGGAAGAAAGAAAGAGAAAAAAAAAGGAGAAAAAAAGCGATGAAGTAAGTATAAACCAGCAAAGAAAACTAAGAAAGGAGAACCAATGAGGTGATATTTAGTACTGTACAATTAAATAAACTGTGATTCTTGTTTTTGTTATTGTCACATGTGCTATTTATTACAATAGCTGAGGAAGTGAAGGTGCTACCTGCAGTTGTGGGGACTTTTCTTTTTTGTCATGGCTGTTGAAAGTTGTACTGGAGAGTGAATACTGCTCTGAGCCTTATGAAACTAATATCCACTTGTTCTGTTTGTAACACAATTCCCAAGTCTGTCTGAATCTGTCTGTATGACAGGTCTCCACCCCTCCCCTCCACATCTTTTCCTCTCTCACTGAACACTACTCAAATCATGCCTTTTCTTGCCTCACGGTGGCCATGGATACTAGTTTTGTACAGTGACATTTCCCAAGCCAGTATTTCTCAGTACTCTGTTCCACAATATGTTACTAGGCATTAATAAGTGTGCTGTGAAAGAGCAATTTCATGCCCTTCAACATCGGGCTCTCTTACTCACCCTTTAAGCTCCAGTTCAAAAGCCACTATTCTTCCCTGCCATTGCTCCTCCCAAGCAGGGAGAAACCTCTTTTCCTCTGCACTTCCATAACTCTTCATGTCCACCTGATTTATGGGTGCTTATAACTGTTATCTTATGTTAAAGTTATTCTCTCTTGGACTCTAGGTTCTTTGACATCAATATCTAGATACCCTCCACAAAATATAACACCAATCCTACCTCTAAATACAAATAACACTGAGTTACTTGAAAGCTAAAGATGAAAATACAATGGTCACTTAAGCCTATCCTGTTGTTATTTCCCTGTCCAGAACAAATCCAACCCTGAAAGAAGTTATAAATGCCAATTAGATCTATGTGAATGCTTTAAAAATTATTATTAAAGAGTAGTTCAGGCATTGAAAATCTTCTGTAATACTTTTATTGATTGATTCTAGTTGACTTTAAAAATCTGCCATGAAATATAGTGAATATATGTTTTTCAATACACAAAGCTAATGATTTAGAACAGATTTTCTTTCCTTAGAAATTACCCAATGAAACATAAAAATGAAGCTTTATGGAGATATAAAGCAATAAGTATGAAAATACCATAAATGAGGTATCTGAGGTATAACCTACCATTAGTTTTCTATTAGCAAGGGTATATGATAGTGCCATTTGTTTTAGAAAGATGTATTATATAAGGGACTGAAATCCCAGATACAGAAGGGAATGTACATTGATTTCTTTGAAATGATTTATGATTTAGGCTCTGGTGGGAAATCGCTTTTTTCATTTTACATCTCACTTGAAAACATTCACCTAATTTGGTCTAAGAAAGTTCTTTTTCTTCCAAAAAAGTCCACTGTGAAGTAAACATTTCTGTAAAAATTCTACATTTTCTTATTGTTTGAGGGTTCAGAGTTTTAAAAAACGTAACTTGGACCTTGAATTCTTCTGTAATTATGTTAAGGACATAGATCAATTATAGCTTAGTGATACACTTTAAAATAGTATACGTTATGGGGAGACGGAGTTAGGTCAAGTTGGCTTTGTTTATGGACAGAAAGCTGTTCTAAAGTGGTTCATTGAAAAGTCTGATTTACTCATGTGATTTATATGAGAAATGATTTTATTGTCTAGATTTTAATTGTCTAACTACTTCTTTTATATTAAGAATGATCTAAACTTCTTTGCTCGTAGCATAATATTTAATATCACATCATTACTACTGCAAAAGTACTGGCATTTTATATATCTAATAATATAGAAAAGATATATGAAATTGCAAACTTTCTTAAAAGTTTTAGATAACATACAATTTCAATCCTGTGAAAGAGTACCTCGAACATATGTAGATCAATAAATTAAAGTAAAATATTGATTGATGAATGCACAATTTGATTTGCATATGGTAAATTTAAGATCTACAACTCTAATCTGATCTTTTTTAGATATTAACATTAGAATTGTTTCTACTTGCTAGCAAACAGATTGACTGAGGTGTGACTTATGAAAGATTTGCAGATGAAAATTGTATAAGAATTTAGTTTTGATAGTTTAATTTTTAGCAAAAATGGAATAATATTATAGAAGGCTTTAGTGTACAAAATTTTCCTAATAGTTCAAATATGTGACTGTGGAACAAGTTAAGAAACTGGATTAATTGCCCATCTGGGGTCCTCTTAATAACAGGAAACAACTGAAATAGTCTTGAGATTCTATTTGAACAATCCCTTCTGTTTGTGGTTATCTGAATATCATATGAGACCATTCTAGGTTACTGTTTCTATAAAGAAACTTAGATTTTCAAACAAAATAGTAGCTGTCTTTCTCTGGACTTTAACAATGCAAAATACCAACGTTTCTCCATTACACTTAGAAAACAAATACTCTACTCTTCCTTAAAATCATGTTGATTTTAGTGATTTCTTTGTTTGCTGTGCTATCCTTAGCATTATTTAGAATTTTGTGAAAACTTGTACGTGGAATGAGCTACCTGAACAGTATTATTCATCATCTCCTTTCAAGGAGCACATGAAGATATCCATTCAAGCCCATGTACAAGGATGAAAGAAGTCACAGTACTGTGCAGTAAAGATAAACTTTACACAAGTGTTTATGGTTTACAATAGAAAGTTGTATTAATATATGTGTATCCAGTATACTACACTATTACTGACACGTGTCAATTATTTTTCTTCCCCAAATCACATTAATTTCTTTCATGCAGTTTCCTACTTCCATACCACTCTTCCCCTTACTTTTGCCTAAATATGTTTAAAGAGCTGTATTTTCCCCCCTCATAATCAAAACTTTATTGAAAAATTGAAACCAAAATAGGAGATCACTGTTGTATACCTTACAAAATCAAATGTAATTATCTTGGTAGATGAACTAGAATTACTGAACTTATGATAATGCTTTCTGTGAGATAACACAAACTCAGGAAGTTGTGTAGATCATTAGTGTTGCTTTCTTCTAAATGATCACCCTTCTGTGAGTCTGGCCTTTCCTCTTGCAGGCTGGCACAGCACTGTTGAACAACCTACACAAAGAACCACTGTCTGAGCATGGCTGAAACTGTGGTAATCTTGTAGCAAGCTGGACATTTTACATCCATAAAATAAGAGTCTGGACTTTAAACTAGGTGTTTCTTTTTATGTTTTTCTTTTCCTCTTCCAAGGACAGATGTAGTAAATCTCTCGCCAAAGGCATCTTGATCCTTTTGCAAGCCCGGCTGGTCCAGACCTCTCAGACGGCACTGGAACTGTGTTCTTGAATGTCGTCTCCTCCCTATACCTCACTCTGATCCTGCCAACCAAAATTCATAATAAAAATTACAAAATAGATAGTCATGTTTTATTCTGTCTCCAGATTATAAATTGTATGTGAAATTAATTTTTTGCTCCAGAAACTTGAATGATAACATGTTTGTTAGACTACAAATACTATCTTGTATAGTATTTAAATGACAGAAAAAAAGCAACAAATCATTAACAATTAGTAGAAGATACACAAAGGTTAAAAGAAAAATGTATGTAATATAATATAATTCATCATAAATTTTGGAATTTCAAGCTTTTGGTTTTATTAAATGAATAGAAAGAAGTGCTCAAGAAGACAAGGGAACTATATAGTCTTTAAAAAGAAAGAAATTCTGTCATTTGCAACAACATGGATAAACCTGGAAGAAATTGTGCTAAATTAAGTCACAGAAAGACAAATACTACATGATCTCATTCATATGTGAAATCTAAAAACATTGAACTCATAGAAGCAGAGAGTAGAATGGTGGTTATCAGAGAATGAGGGGAGGAAGAAATGAGGAAAGGGAGATGTTGGTCAAAGGATGCAAAGTTTCAGTCAGATGGGAAGATAGGTTTTAGTGATTAGTTGTATAGCATGGTAACTGTAGTTAATAATAATGTATTGTTAAAAGAGTAGCCTTTAAATGTTCTCACCACAAAAAGTGAAAAGTGAGTGAGATAAAGGATATATTAATTAGCTTGATGTAATCATTCTTCAATGTATACACATATCAATATATACATATATCACGTTGTACCCCATAAATACATACATTTATTGTCAATTAAATTTTTTTAAATTAAAAAAAATGAAGACAGGGAAGCAGTTACTGACTTTATTTATGTACATTGCTATGAAGAAAATTGCTTACAGTCTTGAGCCTGATGCCACAGAGAATAGCCGGAAGGCTAAATTAGCATGCCATATGGACTGGTTAAACTCTTAGCTTTGCCACAAATGTACTTACAGGTGTGGTAATTGAGGCATTCATCATACTGTTTATGATTTAAAACTTTAAATTGTGCATAATTATAGTTGGACGACAGACGGTTCTGGAGTTTTTCTTTGTTTCATCAGCCACGTTAACTGATATTTCAGCTTGGATGCTAATTTCTTAGTGCTTAAAAGACAGCATTATGAATGTCATAGGTTAAAGGGAGAAAATGCAACATCAATTTGATTAATATTTTGAGCTAATGGAAAAAGAATGATTGATTTAAATCTCCTCCACTGCAACAACCATGCCAGTGCAACAATCTGCAGGAGAATGAAGAAAAGAATTGATGTGGTACTAGGCAGCTCTATTGCAAAGGTTAAGAGCACAGACTCTGCAGTGTGACAACTCATATTCTAAAAGCTTGACATTTATTAATGCTTGTTTCCACATAGGTTTATTGGGGATTAAGTAGATATTACACACAAAACACCTAAAATAATACCTGGGACTGCAGGGTGAGACTTCTACAAACCCACCAGAATGGCTAAAATGAAAAATTCAAATACTAATAAATGTGGGAAAAGAATGTGGGATATCTAGAACTCATATTGCTGGATGCAAATAACAGAACCTCAATAAATAAATAAATGAAACATTAGAAAATGTGTTAGCATTCACTGGTATATCAGCGCATGTCTAAATTCATATTACAATAATTATTTCATTTTTGTCAGCCTTATTGTTGATGCCAAATTGGGACAGTATATCTCATTAATGCTGGGAGATAACATACTTCTAAGAAATTGTTATTACTTAAAGTGAGTTTTCAGTATTTGATAATCACAATGAAAATTTGGAGCAGATAATATAGTTTTAATATTTCTTTTAATTTAATGAAGAGATGGTATGTGTCAACAGATAAAATGACAATTTAGGAAAGCAAGAGTTATATATTACCCATATTCAATATTGGTAGTGTTGAATATGGGTAATATATATTCCCTCTGCAGCCCCCAAACCCTGTATTTCTCACGTGAATATTATAACAACAATAAAGAGATTAGAAGACAAATTCACTCTCTATCCCTCACTCTAACTCAAAAATAATTTTTAACTTTTACCACACACATACATCCACACACAAATATGTACATATGTATGTATTCTGAGCTTAGATTTTATTTTTTGTTCTGTATTTTTACCTAAAATAATATACTCAATTGTCATTATTTTTAGTATTTAAAATTATTGTGTAGTGGTTAATTGATCTATTTCATAATTTGCTCCTCTCTTCTTATTTTTTTAATGTTTGGGATAGGTTTTTTATTTTTTAAAGAGGATAGGTTTTTAATTTTAAATTTTTAATGTTTTAATTAATTTTGATAGAATTAGGGGGTACAAGTGTTTTTTGTTACATGGATGAATTGTATAGTGGTGAAGTCAGGGCTTTTAGTGTACCCATCACCTGAATAGTGTACATTGTACCCAACGAGTAATTTTTAATCCCTTACCCTCTACCAACCCTCCCCACTTCTTGGTTTTCAATGTCCATTATCCCACTCTGTATGACCATGTATACCCATCATTTCGCTTCCACTTATAAGTGAGAACATGCAGTATTTGTTTTTCCTTTTTTTACAATAATGGTCTCCAGTTCCATCTAAGTTTCTGCAAAAGATGTTATTTCATTCCTTTTTATAGCTGAGTAATACTCCATGGTGTGTGCGTATGCGTGTGTGTGTGTGTGTATACACACATATATATCACATTTTCTTTATGTATTCATCAGTTAATGGGTACTTAGTTTGATTATATATCATTGTAATTGTGAATTGTGCTGCAATAACAGGTTTTAATATTGCTTTTAATTATTATTACCTTGGAATTACTAGGCTAAAGTTATATACTTGGTTGTGATTCTTGGGTAAATACTGTCATTTTGCTTTACAGAAAAGTACTAATGTATGCTATTTTTGCACTGTACATTGCAAATATAACCAAGTTTAATTATATTCTTGTCATTAAATGACATCCTGATCAGCATGAAATATCACTGAAGAAGTTGCTTTTACCAACTTATCATTTAATAATGATACCATGTTTTAACTTTGATTACTTTGATCAATAATGTGGTTATATATTTCTCAGATGTTTGCTTAAGATTGGATTTCCTTTTCTTTTAAATAACGTCTTTATGTCCTCTGTCCATTTAACTATTTGTATCCTGATGTTGTTGTATTATTAATATAATCTATACAAAGTTGGGGTTAATCCTTACCTGCCATATTTGTCAGATTCCATGTATTTTTATCTTTTTTTATAATATTCAAAGCCATATATGTTTTCCTTTTGTGTTTGACCTGTTTTTGCACCAAGGGTATAATTTTAAAAAAAAATTCTTCTGCATATCAGTATCATTGTCCTGTTAGTTTTCCTCTACTTTAATCTTTTACATTTAACTCTTCAATTATCCTAAAGTTTATTTTGTGTATGGTATTTGGTGTTCTCTGAATAATTTTTCTAAGTATTTTAGCTTCACTGCACATCACCAAACAAACGAACTAAATGAAACTAATTTAAGCCTTGCTAGAGATGGGCATCACCCCTGATTTTGACAAGGGTCAAATACAATGTGATAGTGAAATTGAAAGGCAAGAATTCCCTGGAGTTAGGGTTTATGTTTTTATTTTTACACTCATGACTCATGATAGCATAACCCAGATGTCAACTAGGGTCATGACACATTTTGAGAATTAAATACCAATTGGGCTAAACTTTTATCACAAAAATGATGAGGATAATGTTTCTCTTAATGTGTCAGGGATGCATGGAGGAGGTGCACTTGCATTTTAGAATTCTGTAACTCCTCAACTTCTATTTCCATTGAATTCTCTATTTCATAAGTTCTTTTTTCCTAGGACTGTTCTCCTTTCTCTGCTTCAGGCATAAAAGAAAAGCCAGATAACTCCCTTTTTAATAATACACATGTGTCCAGGACTTTCATGTGTGCAACAAATTTTGTTGTGTTTTTAGCATTTTTTTCTTTTTGACTCAATAACGAGATTGTGTATTCTTAGCATATAGAAGAAATTAAAATTAAATGATCCTGTTCTCCAAAAGATTTTAGACACTCCACCAACACTTTTACTTTTATTCTTATTGTCCAACATCCTGCTATGTTATTTGAACCCATTGCTTCCTCAGTCACAGGCTCTTCCCTCAACTCCAAATTTCTGTTAAATGGTTATGTAGAGCAGTCTAGCTATTTTTTCACTTTGCTATGTCCATATAGAATACGTCCCCAAGACCTTGGTATTTTACCTCCTCAGAGTTCTATCAAGGTATTTCCTAAGAAAAGAGAGTTTCCTCTGCGAATTTGGAGTCAGCTTTTAAAACAAAAATTTATTGCTACTCAATTTACCACAATTCACCTCCTTGTTTGACCAAAATAAAGTGGTATTTTCTTCTTTTGCATTTGCCTATAGATGATGAATGGCATTTAATTTGTGGGAGAAGCCAAGATTTCAACTATAAGTTTAGTTTTTATTCCCTAGATCTGACATCTGTTAAAATGAGCAAATGGAGAAGAAGTTCTGTTTCCAACTATCCCACTTTTCTTGTGATTTTAGGAAAGTCATTTAGCCTCTCTAGTGGAAGTGTTCTCATTTGTAAAATGAATAAATTGGACCAATTGATCTCTTTCCAAAGCAATAATTTTGGCATGTTTAAAAAATCCTATTTTAAAATACATAAACTCTTGTTTCCAAGCTTGTGACCTTTTTGGTGTATACCTCTACATATTCAGTAACTTCTTGACTATTTTTAAAATAACATTTCACTTTTTAAAATTCTAGAATCCTTAGGCTGTGTGGGAGGAAACACCATTCTAGCTATAGGAGGATATCAATATCTATTACAAAGAGCCTAACTGTGGAACAACCAAATTTTCTTATTATTTCACAGTTTCAGTTCACACGACTTAGAAAACTGATATACAAAAGAAACACTTATGAAGTGAAAATTATAGGTAATGCACCACAGCGAGATAACATTGAAACACTGTTTTTTAATAATCGAGTTTTAAATATGTTGTGTTCTTGAATATTTTCATAGGAAATTTAACACAATTTTCTCTTTTGTTTATAATTAAAACAAATGTGAAATTTACTTTAAAAAGTTAATGATCTATCAATATACATAAATATTTTCAGTATTAAATGATACAGTTTAAGGTCCTTATTTTCAGGTTTATAGGCAATTAGCTAATCGCTTCATGCTTAAGGAAAAGGAATTTTTTTTTCTCAAGGAAATTTTTCATTTTTTTTATTATACAGCTGATAGAAATGTTGAAAAGATACCAATATCCATGCCTCTGTGAGTATAGGTGCACTGTCTTGGGTGTGGTGATTAGGTGAAGAGGATACAGCTGTTGTGGTTGGTAGGTAGCATGTTAGGTTTAGAGTCCGAAGACCTGAGTTCCTTGAGAATACTATTGCACATTCACTGGGTTATCTTGAGGGAAAAACGATATCCTTACAAAGCACAATGTGCTATAAACTACGTCAGGAACCAGCATGAGTAGTTGCTCTGATGACTTTTCCAGAAATATTTTGTTCCATATGTCCTGCCTGGGTCATCATGTTTCCTATGGGGACTCTATAGTTCCTGTGTTTGGAGCTGCATGGATAGAACAGGAAGCAGGCTCTTTCCTTCATTTGCATTACTATAAACACAAATACCAGGTACATCTCCTGACTTCTCAAATGAGTAATATGGTCTATGAACAAGTGGGTTATGAGACTGAGGTGTTGCAAAGAAGACTGGGAAAGGATTTTTTTAATTGTATTTTTAAATTTCAGCATATTACAGGGGTACAAATGTTTAGGTTATGTATAGTGCCCTTGCCAGACCCCAGTCAGAGCTTTAAGCATGTCCATTCCCAGGACCGTGCGCACCACACCCATTAGGTGTGTATATACCCATCCTCTCCTCCCCCTCCTATCTGTCCAACACCCGATGAATGTTATTACTATATGTCACTTAAGTATTGATCAGTTAAAACCAATTTGATGGTGAGTACATGTGGTGCTTGTTTTTCCATTCTTGGGATACTTCCTTAGTAGAATGGCTTCCAGCTCTCTCTAGGATAATGCAAGAGGTGCTAGATCACCATTGTTTTTTGTGGCCGAGTAGAACTCCATGGTATACATATACCACATTTTATTAATCCACTCATGTATCGATGGGCACTTGGGTTGTTTCCTCATCTTTGCAATTGTGATTGGATTTTTTTGAATAAGACCTCAAAATTACAGGCCACAAAAGCAAAAATAGACAAATGTGATCACATCAAACTAAAAGCTTCTGCCCTGCAAAAGAAATAATCATTGAAGTGAAGAGACAACTTGTAGAATAGGAGAAAGTATTTGCAAATTAAGCATCTAACAAGGGGTTAATATCCAGAATGTGTAAGGAACTCAAATATTAGCAAAAAAGCATAATCTGGTTAAAAAATAGGTAAAAGACCTGAATAGATGTTTCTCAAAAGAAGACATACAAACAGCAAATAGATTTTGAAAAATGCTCAACATCACTAGTCATGAGAGAAATGCAAATCAAAACCACAATGACATATCACCTCACCCCAGTTAGAATAGCTATTATCAAAAAGACAAATGCTGGCCTGGATGTGAATAAAAGGGAGATCTTACATTCTGTTGGTGGGAATGTAAATTAGTATAGCCGCTATGGAAAACAGTATGGTAGGTCCTCAAAAAATTAAAAGTAGAGCTACCATATGATCCAGCAATATCATTACTGAGTATATATCCAAAAGAAAGAAAATCAGTATATTGAAGAGAAATGTGCACATGCATGTTTATTGTAGCACTATTCACAATACCCAAAATACGAAATCAACTTAAATGCCCATCAGCTGATGAATGGATAAAGAAAATGTGGTATATATACACATTGGAATACTAATCAGTCATAAAACACACGAAATCCTGTCATTTGTGGCAACATGGATAAACCCCGGGGGGCTTTATGTTAAGTGAAATAATTCAGACACAGCAAGCCAAATACCACATGACCTCACTTATGTGAAATCTGAAACAGCTGATTTCATAGAAGTAGAGAGTGGAACGGTGGTTACCAGTGGCTAAGTAAGGTTGGGGTGGAGGACCAGGGGAGGTTAGTCAATGGGTACAAAGCTACAGTTAGACAAAAAGAATAAGTATTGGTGTTCTATTACACAGTAGGGTGACTGTAGCAAATAAAAATATAGTATATATTTCAAAATAGCTAGAAGATAAAATGTTGAATGTTGTCACCACAAAGAAATGATAAATATTGAAAGTGGTGGATATGATAATTACCCCCATTTGATCATTATACCATGTATATATGCATTGAAACATCACATTGTACCCCATAAATATGTACAACTATTATGTGAAATTATTTTTGAAAAATTGAATTAAAAAAAAAGATCAGACATGGATAGACTGCTGCTGGCAAACACAGGAGGTGTGGAGGTCACCTCATTTCAGCAACTGTGAAAATCTAATAGCCCTTTCAAGATTTTGCTGAATTCTAGGGGATAGAGTGAGGGTGGGAAAAGGAGAAGGAACTTTCATTCTTAAATTTCTTTTGACTGATTTCTGCTTTTGGACAAAGTCCTTTATCTTTGCCCTGGGGTTGATCCAAATGTGGAAACAGCTTTTACTCTGGGATCATAGCACTCCAGAGCACTGTGGATAAAAGGAAGTAAAGAGAAACAGCTTTGTAGCTCAAGCTTTACTAACGGGTCACCTTGTTCACCTTACAATAACTTATAGTCACGCTGTTTGTTTCCCACCTAGACCTTCGTGGCTATTCCTATCCTGTTTGTACCCTGGCCTACTGCCAACTTCCTTGTTCTTTTTCTAACCTTCCTCTTATTTTTCCTCACTCCTCTCTCACTGTTATGTAAGGCAACATTTATCTCTAGTTCCTAGCCCCAAATTGCAAGTCTGCATCCATAAAAATGCTCAGAGTACAAATTAACAAGATCCCTGCTCCTCTGACGACACTTGTGTTTATATATAACAATTATTTTTCTGTTAAGCTTGTGTAGCATATTCTATCTGTAAACATTTTGATAATATTATATATTGGCTTTTACAAAGCTGAGATATAAACTACTAATGGGATCACCTCATAAACCTAAGTGCATACAGACATTCTGTGAAAGCGACAATTACAGTGAAATTCTTCTCAGGCTGTGGCTTGAAGGGTGGTTTTGGAGGTTGCTTTTTGAACTCTATTCACATTACTCTGGGATTTCTTCGCCATTTTTTTTTCCTGAGTGTTATGCCCACACTCTGGGTTTTTCTTCTTGTCAACTTGTATAGTGACACTACTTGTAAATGCTATGTTGTAGTTCTTATTTTTTATAGAACTGTTGATGTAAGTCTAACTAAATTCACTCCTGGTGTTCCTGACCTTTATGTAAATAAAGTATGCTTTAGTATTAGAACAGCTAATCCATTAGCATTTGTAAAACATCTGTTGTAGCATTTGTAATTAGATTTCAAAAGATTTTTTTATCATCCTATGTGCTGATACCATAGTTGTTGCCAATCTATATATTGGTAACATAAGGACTCACTTATTTCCATATCTGTGGCATCACTGCAAACCATAATGCTCTTTGGGCTGAATAAAGACAATCTAATCTTAGCAATATCCTTGAGTATATTTAAAGGGTCTTTTAAAGTGTCAGTTGAGAGTTATAAAGGACATTGCTGCCACCCTCAAAATAAGAAAAAAGATGGCCAAAGTGAAAATTAAGGAATGTTCTTGAATCCATCGAAGAACTGTGGGTAGAGAGCAAACAACTAATTCAAAAGTGGGGAAAGACAGGATTCTGGAATTTGTTTACTTGAATCCAGACACCATATAAGCCAGTAAGAAGATGTAGCTAAATTTTTAAAAAAGATATTGCTAAAGGCCAAACATGGGCTAGTGTGAGAATGTGAAATCTTTGGGGGCCATAGACCAGGGGGATTGTACCCCTTGTAGGCTTTTCCTTCATGAAAGCCACCAAATGCTCACAGGGAATATTATGGGGAATACTGAGAAAGGTTCCCTCTGGCTCTGGTTGGGGAAGGGGAATAGTAATCATTGCTAAAACGCCACCCAGATCCATGTCTTCTGTCTCCACTGTGGAATGAAAATCACAATGCACAAGAAAGAGCAACAAAAATTGTTGTCTTAGATCATTGTTGGAAACTCTTTGCAGCTGGGGGGAGCTCTATCTTTGGGAAGGGGCAGGACTACATGCTAAGCCCAGAAGACCAAGCATCATTGCTGGAGGAAGAACAGAAACAATTGTGAAAGCTATAGCGCCTATAGCCTAGTGCCTGCTTAAGAATGAAGTTTAATCAGAACATCAGAGGATGCACACACTGATTGCTGGAGCCTTCAACACTCATATGTCAGTAATTGATAGAACAAATTGGAGCCAAATCAGTACAGATGTAGAATCCCTGAACAACACTATCAACAAAACTTACTTAATTGGCATTTATGGAGAACTCCGCTCAACAACAGAATACACATTGTTCTAGTTCACAGGGAACATTTGCAAAGATAGATCTGTTTAGCCAGTTTACAACAGACACGATCAATATTCAAAAACGAACCATAGCAGACAAAAACATGCACTGGGGAAAAGAATCCCTATTCAATAAATGGTGCTGGGAAAATTGGATAGCTACATGTCGAAGACTGAAACAGGATGTGCACCTCTCATCTCTCACAAAAATCAACTCATGACAGATAACAGACTTAAACCTAAGGCACAAAACCATAAGAGTTCTAGAAGAAAACATTGGAAAAACTCTTATTGATATCTGGCTAGGCAAAGAATTTATGAAGAAGACCTCAAAATCAACCATAGCAACAACTAAAATAAATAAATGGGACCGGATCAAATTAAAAAGTTTCTGCACAGCCAAGGAAACTATCATTAGAGCAACTAGACAAGCTATAGAGTGTGAGAAAATATTTGCATGTTACACATATAATAAAGGGCTGATAACTAGAATGTATATAGAACTCAGGAAAAGCAGCCAAAAAAATCAAACTTCATTTTTAACTTCATTAAAAAGTGGGCAAAGGACATGAATAGAAACTTTTCAAAAGAGGATAGACCTATGGCCAACAAACATATGAAAAAATGCTCAACATCTCTAATCATCAGGGAAATGTAAATCAAAACCACAATGAGATATCACTCAACTCCAGTGAGAATGGCTTATATCAAAAAGTCCCAAAACAACAAATGTTGGAGTGGATGTGGAAAAAGAGAAACACTCATACACTGCTGGTGGGACTGCAAACTAGTACAACCCCTGTTGAAAGTAATATGCAGATACCTCAAAGAACCAAAAGTAGAACTACCATTTGATCCAGCAATTCCACTACTGTGTATCTGCCCATAGGAAAAAAGACATTCAATAATAAAGACATATGCACTTGAATGTTTATAGCAGCACAATTCACAACTGCAAAGATGTGGAAGCAACCCAAGTGCCACTCAGTACATGAGCGGATTAACAAAATGTGGTATATGTATACCATGGAGTATTACTCAGCCACAAGAAAATGATAAACTACCTACTGTATCATCCTGGATGGAGCCGGAGCCCATTCTTTTAAGTGAAATATCACAAGAATGGAAAAACAAACACCACATGTACTCACCATTAAATTGGTACTAATCGATCAACACTGATGTGCACATATGGGAAGTAGCATTCCTAGGGTGTCGGGCAGGTGCGGGGGATGAGGACTGGGGTAAATCCACACCTAATGGCTGTGGTGTGCGCTGTCTGGGGGACGGGCACTCTTGTCAGACAGTGCAAAGGCAATTTATGTAACCAAAGCTTTTGTACCCCCATAATACTCTGGAAAACAAAAAAACAAAAACAGCCATACTCCTAACAACAATGAACAACTGGAATTTGAAATAAATTTCAAAATATCACTTAAAATTGCTCAAAAACTGAAATGTTTAATAGGTATAAATCAAACAAAATATTTGAAGATTTTAAATTCTAAAAACTATAAAACCCTGATGAACTAAATCAAGGAATATCTAAATAAGTGAAGAAATATGCCATGTCTTCATGGATTAGAAGACTCAATGTTGTTAAGATGTCAATTGTCACCTATTTGATCTATAGATTTAATGCAATTCCAATCAAAACTCCAGCAAACATTTTTTTTTTTAGAGATCAATAAGCTGATTGTAAAACTTATGTGAAAGGCAAAGGAACTAGAAGAGACAAATCAATTTTGAAAAATGATTAATTTAGAAGATATATTATTTGATTTCAAGCCTTACTATAAAGCTGTAGTAATAATTTAGTATGATGTTGGTGAAAGGAGAGCTACATATATCAGTAAAACTCAATAGAGAGCACAGTAGTTGGCTCACACATATATAGACCATTATATTAGCCAGCTGGTTTTGACAAAGATACAAAAGCAATTAAATGGAGAAAGGATAGTCTTTTCAATTAGTATTGCTGAAACATCAAAAATATCTTATGCAAAAACAAAAACAAAAACAGAACCCAAACACATATTTTATACCTTATATAAAAATTAAGTAAAAATGGATCATAGTCCTAAGTATAAAATGTAAAACTATAAAGCTTCTAAAAGAATACATAGGAGCAAATCTGCATAAACTTGGGATTGGCAATGAGTTTTTAGATACAACACCAAAAACATGAACATAACAGAAGACATTGATGTGTTGTTCTTTATTAAGTTTAAAATTTTGCTCTGCAAAAGGCACTTAGGAAAATGAAAAGACAACCTACAGATTGAGAGGAAATATTTGCAAACCACATATCCAATAAATAACTTCTTTCAACAATATATAAAGAACTGTTAAAATTCTATAAGAAAAATAAAATTAAAAAATAGGCAGAGAATCTGAACAAATGCTTCATTAAAGAAGATACAAAAATGGCAAATACACATATAGAAAGATGCTGAACATCATTATTTATTAGGGAAATGCAAATTAAAACCACAATGTGATATTACTACAGACCTATTCTAATGGCTAAAATAATAAAACCTGACAATACCAAGTATTGATGAGAGCACAAAGCAATAGGAACTCTAATTTATTGCTGATAGAAGTGCAAAAATGGTGCAGCCACTTTGGAAAACAAAGTTTTCTTATAAATTTAAACACACAGTAACCATAGAACCTGGTGATCTCATGCAGAGGTCTTCACCCAAGAGTATTGAAAACTTCTATTCACACAAAAAACTTTCTGTTAATGTTAATAATACATGAAAATTAGAAAAAACTCAGATATATTTCAACAGGCAAACAGATAACAAAATCATAGCACATACATACAATGAAAATGTATGAAAATGGAGTTAGCCATTGATTTGTGCAACAGCATGAAAGAATGAATCTTAAATGTACTTGGTCAAATGAAAAAAAAACAGACTCAAAATTCTATATAATATACAATTTTATTTATATGTCATTCTTTTAAAACTGTTGGGGTGAAAAACAGATCAGTGATTGCCAAGTATTGGAGGTAAGAGTAAGAGTTGACTACATAAGAGAACTTTTAGGGTGATTGAACTGTTTTGGATTGTATTGTGGAGGTGGTTACAAGATTCTTTTATTTGTCTAAACTCATAGAACAGTAAATGACAAAGAACTTTAATACATGCAAATTTTAATAACTAACCAAAATTTGGAGGAATCCTAGAATGGAATACAGACTAGAAAAAATAAATCCTAAGTATATCATGATATTATATAATATGATACAACCTCACTGAATGTCATAGGGGAAGAAAAGAACTTACCTACATTTTTTTTGTTTGTCTAGAAGATTCTGTAAAGCTGAAAAATGAAAATTGTCCACAAAAATCTGCACTCTAATTGATCTACTTTTTCTCTCAAGGGTATACTTTTGCTATTCTTAAACTATTTTATGTGTAAACTAGGAGTGAACAAATAAGTAAATATACTGTAGATAATGAGAACCAGGTTTCCCACTACCAAAGAAAGAAGTTACCAATAAGCAAGGCAGGGGAGGCTTGAATAAACCCTGTGGTGCCAGATTAGAAGTGATGATATCAGTATGAATTTCTGTGTCTTTTAGTATAGATTCAAAAGGATATATATACAGAAATAAACACTATAGTTGATAGATTTGGAAACTAAAAATATTGGACATCTAGTTAAATGTGAATTTCAGACAAACAAGAAATAATTTTTTAGCATAAGCATGCCCCATGCAATGTTTGGAACATACGTATACTGAAAAAAATCATTGTTTATCTGAAATTCACATTTAACTGGGAAATTTGTATTTTATTTGGCAACCCAATTATAGAGAGGTGTGTGTACATAGCTGAATGTACATACTTAAATGTCCTAGCTGTGTTCACTGAAAGGGCCTTGAATCACGAAACTCTAGTAGCAACAAGCAAAACTATTAATAACTCCCAGATCTTGGTCTCTAAATATTATTCTGTACAAAAATGAATAAGGGCTCTTTGCAGGAGTAGCTGATTCAGGATTTGGGGCAGAAAAATAAATAAAGATGAACGTGGGTGTTTTTTAGCACTAGAAAGTTAAGAAGTACTTGAAATAAAACAAAACAAAAAGAAGTAATAAAAATATAGGGGCATGTCAAAGTACACTGGAGATATCCTGAAAGAGTTCCAAGTAGCCAAAGCTACAAAATTTGAGTAACAAAATAAATAACAATAGTATTGGATTATATAATCAAAGAATAAAATAAATTTCCTTAAGTGCATACTGGTATAAATAAATGAATAAACGAATGAATGAATAGTAAATGGGGAGAAATGATAATATTTCTTGCAGAAGAATTCCAATTAATAAATGTAGAAGGAATAAGGAAAATAGAAAATTATTAGTAGTACTCCTCTGTAGTATTTATTATAGACAAGATCCTGATGCTTGCTAAAATCAGTGAACAAAATATTAAAGAGTAATAAGATGTTTGCAGAGTATCTCACAGTATCTCTATCAAAATTTTTACTGATTACTATGGTGTTTTCAGTATACATCCACAAGATCTTTCATAGTCTTCTTTCTAGCAGGTAGAGCTTAGTTCCTCTCTTCATGAGGGGGCTAGACTTAGAGATTTGCTTCTAATAAACTTAGAAAGGTAAAAATAATAATTTCTACATTAGAGAAAATGGACAGATGCCACCTTAAGCAAGTGATGATAGTTAACTTCACCAGGAGTAAGTCATGCTGATACTATGCACACCAGATACGAGGCCATGACAACTTGTTGCCAACTATGGAGATTTAACTGTACCTGAGACTGGGACTGAAACCAATAACAATGTTTCTGCA
>CAUYPO010071629.1:0-30517 GCA_963574435.1 Cheirogaleus major | reverse complement strand
GAGCTCGAGCGATCCGCCCGCCTCGGCCTCCCAGAGAGCTAGGATTACAGGCGTGAGCCACCGCGCCCGGCCTAAAAGGTAGATTTTTAAAAGCAAGTTTACATTTGTGCCTTTGAATATTTAGAATAGTTGGTCACTGGTGACCTCAGGAAAAGAAGTGTTGGGCATTCTGAGGGTGGAAAGCCAGACTGTGTGGATGGTAGCGTGAACAGGAGGAGAACTGTTTATTAAGAACTGGCACAGCTCACAAACCAGAACAAAACAATACAACTTCACTTTTTGGCAAGATACTAGATTTGAGAACCAAAGCAAAACTGTGCTTGTGGGAAAAGACCCTCTTTCTATTTTTGTAACAATACATTCTCCATGCTCTCCTCTGATCTTTATCTAGTTCGCCTATTTCCTTTTCTTAAATAGACATAGTCCCAAGTTCAGTCCCAAATTCCTCCCTTTCTCTTCCTCCCAAGGCAATCACAAACCACTAGGTAGAAGACTCCCTGGTCAGTCAGCTTCTTCTAAGCAGCTCTATCTAACTCTTTTACAGGCTTCTCAAACTTACCCCCAAATGAAGTCATGTGCCATAGATACAAGTGCTTTCACATAAGATAGACATAGGTTTAAATCTTGGCTCTACCTTCTGCTCATCACATACATTGTGCTCAAGCCAAAATGTACCACCAATTGTTTTCAACATACATTTAGCAGAGTTGTATCATATATACATTTAAGATCATACAAATATACAGTAGGGAAGGAAGTCAGGGGGCAGGGGCAAAGGAGGTAGGTGTTGGGGAGAGAATGAGAACTGGAGGAAAAGAAGATGACCTGGAGTGAGTATACACTTGCTATTCCTCTAGAGAGTTTGAGTTCCTCTGAATATTGCCATGCTGAGTATGATTTTAGCAGTTGAAGACTAGAATTTTTCATAGAACAGGGCCTCTCTATATAAGCAAATACTGTGCCTGGTGCTCAGCTTAAGAACTGAGTACCTTCCTTTACCAGAGGAAAACATGACTATGTTGTACTTAAGAGACATGGTATGGATGTATACTATTATTTTCTGGATGAACTGAGATATCTTTCTGATAGTGCAAAAGTTTGGTCTTAAGCTGGTTTTGGGTGCTATTCTTTTCTCCTCTCCCTGCCTCCACTTTTTCACTCTTCACACAAAATACATTCTTCCCCAGAATGCACAGCTTAAAAACACTTCTCGATTTCATGGGCTGGAAAGAATTCAGTGGATCTATCACTGTATTTCTTTCAATCTAATTATATGCACTGACTTGAAGACAGGACTTATACCAAATACTTACAAATCCTGAGTGTGTAGTCCACACCCTTGTATACAATAAGCAAAGACTCATTAACTGGAAAGAAAGGGAGTAATGTTGGCTGCATTTTTAGCAATGGCTGAATGACTGTATTTTAAAAGGTAAGTTTATAAAGCAAGGCGTAGGGATCTGGACTTGTGGTTAACATTTTCAATCATTGTGATGACAAAAAAAAGCTTGCTAATCAGATCTCATGACAACTCAAGCTGGGAACAGAATTCTTAATATGATGAGGAATACAATCAAGATTTAAATGATTAGACATTTTGTAGTGCAGGGTAAAATGGAGTACAGATAAGAATATAACTGCATTTAGATTTAAAAGAAAAAAGGAATGCATAAGGAACAACAGTATCACCAGTAATTGTAAGTGGAAAAACACCCAAATATTGTATGTCCAATTTCAACACAAGACAACTTTATAACAAGTAATACAAGTGTCAATGCCCAACATTTCAAATACTAAGAGGGACAATGATAAACTGGAAGGAGTCTAGAAGGATGACAAAGATGATGAGTCTGGGGTAGGGAATGGAAAAGATGATAGAGGTGATTGATGTTTAAATTAATAAAGATCAGGGAGGAAGAACAACAAAATATGTTAACAATCTTTCCTTGGTTCCTTATTCCTTCTCACCCTACCACACAATCTATGAGCAAATATTGTGAGCTTTAGCTGCACAATGGTCCCTAGTTTGATCCCTTCTCCCTCTTCCACAGGTAAATCTCTCTCCAGGTTGGTCTGTACTATGGCAATTGCCTCCTAATTTGTCTTCCTTATTTTTAACCTTGCCCCTTGGAATCCATTCTACACAAAGCAACCAGATCCATTTTCTAAAGTTTAAATCGGCACCTATTCCTCTCTTGGTTAAAATCCTCTAATGGTGAGCTGTAACACTTAGAATCAATATATAAACTTATTACCATGTCCTAAAAGTCTATTACAATCTTGTTCTGCTTACTTCATTAAGCTTAACACTACCACTCTTTCATTCTCTCATTCTGCTAAAGCCACATTGGCCTTTTTGTCCCATAAACATGTCAAAGTTATTCCAAATTCAGCCTTCACTTGTTCTCTGGATCTGAAATGTTCTCCTAGATCTCTGCATAGTTGACTTTATCTAATTATTCTGGAATAAGCACAAAACTCACCCTCTTGGTCACCTTCCGTATTTTAGCAAATGAAGCACTCTGATCTTCCCTACCCCCATTATTTCCACTCCCTACCCCTCCCAAATATCATTCTATTTTATCTTATTCATATAAATAAATTATATTTGGGGATCTCTCTGTCTTGCTTCACTAGAATTTAAGTCCCCAGAGGACAGGGATTTCATCTTATACACTGCCATGTCTATCGTCAGTGTCTAGAACAGTGGCTGGCATATAGCTGGTTGTCCATCACTTGTTGAATTTGATTTATTCTACCTAAATCCCAAATATATTTCAGGAATTGGAACCAAATGACAGGTAGATTTTAGGCCAATTTGTAAAGAACTTTCAGGAATTACAGTGAGGTGAAGAGCATATTTAAGAAGTCATTAGATGACCACAAATTATGGATGATATGGATGGGATTACTATATTAAGTAGGAGTTGACTAAACGATCTTAAAAATCCTTTCCAATTATAAAATCATTATCTATCCAAAATGTAGTCACTTTCAGTCTATACAGCTGTTAGATAAGTGGCTTCTACCTTCAAGTGATCTGAATTGGCATCTGATTTATGCCTACCTCCAACTTACTAAACATCTTCAGTGACTTTAGATCATTTTCTTTTCCCCAAAAGTAACACTGAACTTGCTATTCAGACCAAAGTACCATTCTGAGACATGACAGGGTAAATGGTAAGATAATTCTCCACTCCCACTCCCACTACTAAATTATATTTATAGAGAGACCATGGAGCCTAAGATCCAATGTTCTAAAGGATTTGGTTTTTGTTCGTTTCTGTATCCCCTACGCCTTTTGCTCAGAACTAGATAAAACTGATAAAGGGCTGTGTCATCAGATAATTCATAGGCATGTTACCTTGGCCATGCAATTTTGGTTTTAGGTTTGAAATCATTTTAATAAGCCAGGATTACTTTCAAAAGACAGTATTTTGAAAACAACACCTGCTAACCAAATTAATATACCTGCAGGATAAATACTTAATGTAAATAGTATTTTAACAAAAGACTAAGACAAACTTATTTTATCAGTGAGTATAAAGCAGTGTATTCCAAAATGAATTTTTGAGAAAATCAATTCTTCAAAAAATACTGGTCAAATAAGTTTGGGAAATACTGTATATTATAACTCTTCTCCCTCATTCACATAACACATCAACACATACAATATCTAAAATATTTTACAAAAAATAAAAAAAAATTTTAAATTTAAAAATAAGGGACTCGTTGGACTTTATTTAATCCATCATTTCCCATATTTTCTTGACCAGACTCCCCACCTTTTGAGGGTAGAGGCAGTAATAGAAAACAGTTTAGGGAAACACTGCTATATAGCACTATTTGAAGATATTACCTTTAAGTAGATTTACAAAATAGCTAGGATAGAAACTGTGACAACAAATGACAAGCTTAGTAGTATAGATGTATTCAAACTAAGTCATTATATAAGAATTTATATAACTTGCATTAAAGTTTTTAAAGCTACTAAGGGACAGTTGTATGAAGGACAATTTAATTAAAACAATAAAAAATTAACATTTTAGTTAAATCCCTATATTAACTGCTAAATTCTCTATAACAACAATTATTCTGCAGTGCCATTCCCCCCTCAGTTACTAAAGGCAGACTTTCAATATTAAAACTAAAGTTCTCTAGAGAAATTAGGTGTTTCAGGGGTAAGTGGGGAAGAAACACAGGTTTATTAATCTACTGGTTTAGAATCATTTGTGTCTGTGTTCCTTTATGTACCATAGTGGGCTGTTTGAAAGGGAAAAATATTTTTAACATGTGGATTCTCATATTACATTTTGCTAGACTTCTGGACCATTTTGTTTTATGTCAACATTAATTCCATGGGAAAAATAATTTAATAGTTAACACTCCCCAAAGAGAGGGACTACAGCAGTTTTAGAAAGCACTTACTTAATCATTTCAAAAAGCTTTGGATCTGAGACCTTGATATTTCGTGCCATATTCCAGGAAAGATGAACCATGGGTACTATTGACTTCACACTTTGCAATTTGTTCCATTCGTACCGTTCCACTGCCAATTTATACTGGCAGGCTAGGAAAAAAAAAACAGTTATAAAGCAACCCAAAGTATGAAAAGATATGAAGATAACCATTATCACCCTCTTAGGTGTTATCTTCAACACCAATTCCAAAAACTTCAAAACACTATAAAAATAATTTTTATGCTTTGATAATTATGGTAGTAATAATAGTAGTAGTGATCATGTAAAGAACACTTCCTATGACTATGTGTCAGGCTTATCCATTTTCTCATTCATTTGATCTTTATCATCACCTTATTATTATTATTATTTCCATTATACAGGCAAAGAAATCAAGGACCAGAGAGGTTAAATAACTTGCCCAAAGTTACAAGAGCCAGGTCCTGGTCCTAATCCAGGTCTTTTTGGCTCCAAAGGCCATATTCTTAATCTTAAATGAATACTGCCTGAAGGCAGGCATAATTCCAACAGATTTTTGACATAATAGTGCTATTCATGTGACATACCAGATTTAAAAAATTTTTGAAAGAATGAATTTCTACTTTGCTCTCTCCCATAAAGGGTTTCTTATAAAACAAAACCAAGCACTCTAAAAATTATACTAAGTACATAAAGATATAAACTTGTTATTTGCTGAGATCTATGGTCTTAATTTCTATTTTGTTAACTTCAATTTAATTTATTGTACTACAAATTAAAATTCTATGCAAGGAGACATTCTTCTTACAATTTTTAGTGAGTTGTATCTCAAGGAAAAAAAAGAACAGATCTATCAGATATAATCCTTTATAAATTAAACTTTTTTTTTTTTTAAGCATATTCTTTAAAATACCTGTAAGTGGACCAACATTCCAAGCAATGTTGTTGCACCAGCCAATAGCCTGAACCCAATGAACAGTGCCTGCATTTATCCAGACCAAATCTCCAGGTCGCTGAATAAACCTATACACTGGAACATTTGCTTCATAAAGATCTTCAAGGTTTGGCCACCAAGAACCCATTAGGAAATTCAAATTATTTCTGAAATAAGAAAAAAAAAAATGCAGATGGATCAAGTATTTTAGTAAGCTCCTTAATAAGACTGGAAGAAAATGTCAAAACTTTTCTTTCTTTTCTTCAAATGTTCATTCATTTCATTGAAACTTAATTGCTTGTGCAATAAGATCTGCTATGTGTATGGAAAGAATGTGAAATTTAACACGCTGATTGCCACACTCGAAAAAAAATTTTTTCCTTGGGGCCACAGTATTTTATTACAAAAATAGAATAAAAACTTTGAAAACAAAACAATCCTTTCTAATTTAATAAAAAACAAAATTTATTGACTTCTCTTCATTTGATCCACATTTTTAGAATTAATTTGTCAATATTAATTTTAACAATAAGAAAATCAACAAGATTTTCATAAACCAACTACAAGGTTTTGCCTCATGAGGCCCTGGGCTCAAAACTAACATGAGTTAAGCATAACTCACATGGCAGTTAATGTGTTACAGTTGAGTATTGGATGACTTATCGAAAGATTAGTAAAACTACCTTAGATCGATTTTTTAAAGATCCCAATGAAGTCCAAAGTTACTTTCAAGTAACACTTATATATATTAAGTTTTAATTTCATTTCAATAAAGACTATTTTTAATTGAACCCTGAAGTACCTAGAAATCCCTAAAAGAAATGGAAGGTGGAGTTGACATTAAGTCATTTAAAAAAATTTTTAAAAACTTTTATTTCATTATATTATGGGGGTACAGATATTGTTAGGGTTATATATATTGCCCCTGCCAACCCTCCCCTCCCCTGCTGTGCCAGAGCTTCAAGCGTGTCCAACCCCCAGGTGGTGTGCGTCACACCTATTATGTAAGTATACACCCTTCCCCTCCTCCCCCCCACCTGCCCCCACCCAATAAAAGTTATTTTTTTTGACATTTTGGTTACATTGTATTTCTTTGCCTCTCCCTAAGAAGGGTTAGAGGTATTCCCTCCCCCCGACAATGCTCGCCATATCCCAAGGATGTGGGTTAAACCCATAAACAGTAACACTGTGGCAATATAAGTACTAGGAACTTCTCTTAATTTTTGAGGGAAAGGAGAAGACAGAAATGGTCTCTACTGCTGTTTTGAATCATAAGGAGGAAAAGGGGGACATGATATCAGTCTCTATACAGTTCTGATGATTAGTTGAGTAAAACTATGTAGTTGAAAACAATTTTGCCAAAAATGAACAATCACACAACACACATGCACAAATGCCCATGACCACTAACCACCAATATACTTTGGAAACATTCTACAGATCATATTACTAAACTTTTATTTTAATAACTGGCTTCTTATTATCCATCATGGCATGAAGTACTTTAAAACTACATAGCAACTTTCCCAATAAAAGAATTTTATAAAATTCAATTAACCACTTCAGATTTTATATTTTGAGGAAGAACTTGCATTGTGGAAAAGTTCCTTTCCTTAAGATCTAAGAAATAACCTTTGCTTTGTGTCTTGTGCTAAAGTATACAATAGAGTATACTTTTAAATTGTTTTCATTGGTTTAAATTTAATTTTTTATCTAGATCAAGGACTGGCAAACTATGGCCCAT
Organism: Cheirogaleus major; assembly: GCA_963574435.1. NCBI lineage: Eukaryota > Metazoa > Chordata > Mammalia > Primates > Cheirogaleidae > Cheirogaleus > Cheirogaleus major. The sequence goes on along the minus strand of CAUYPO010071629.1, from coordinate 23,400 downwards.
GGGTCAAATTCAGCCCACCGCCTGTTTTTGTAAATAAAACTTTTATTAGCATACAGCCATGCCCATTCATTTACATATCATCTGTGACTGCTTTTGTGCTATAATGACACTGTTGTGACAGAGACCATAAGACCTGCAAAAGCCTAAGGTATCATCCAGTCCATTGTGAAAAAAATTTGCCAACCCCTGATCTAGATGGAACCTTAGTCTCAATTTTTTTTTCCTTAAAAATTGCAAGGCTACTCTTGAAAGTCTAGAATAGACCGCCAGTGGTAGCCTAACTGTCAGGAGATAAGGATTGGCTTATTGTTTGTGATAAGGCTAAGTAGATATAGTACAGAAAAAGTTGTCTATAAAGCAATAAAATGGTTATGAACACAAATCTTAGCCCTATTTCACCCATGTATTACCATCATAAAATTGGAGAAAATTTTCTACTCAAAAGGAAGCAATCACAAATAATTAATATCTAAGTAAAAAAAAATTCAAACTTACAAAAAAAAAGCAAGCACTGCTTTAATATATTCAAAAGAATGCTTATTTCAAGATAGGTATTTAAAGTCATAAAATAAACTACAAACAGTATCAAAAACAACAATCTTTATGTGAAACAAAATTACAGTGAAATGCTGAAGTAGCAAGTGCTATTTTTGCAACTTAGTTATTAAATTTACCTAACCCTTCATATTAACTTGGTATTTTTATTATCCCCAAGCTCAAGCTTTTGGACATCATCTGCCTCTTCTAATTATCTTTCTTCCCAAGACACCTCTCCATTTAGAAAGAAACTGTACCCTAAAAATAGCCAATCCCTACTCAAAAATAATGAACAAGGATCACTATACATACTACTATCTCAAAGTTAAAGAAATAAAAATCTTTCTGTAGCACAATGGAGATTTTCCACATGACAATGTTCTTTTTCTGCTGCTACTGGACTGCTGATCCATTAAAAAAAGTACAGATTAAAGCAGACCTGGTTATTTTATCAGTATATATGAAATTTTAAAATTCTTAAATCTTTGGCTTCCTTACATTAAAGAAAACCAACATGTTAAACAGCAAAGACAATACAGGGAAATTATCTCTTGCTTGTATATAAAAAAAGTTTGGATTAATATCTTTTTTGTTTTTCAACTGTAATGCACTTCTTACTAAATCCAAATATTTACAGCAAAGGTCCTTAAGGGAAAGGAAGAAATTACAAGTTAGCATGCAGAATATGTGTATAATTCAAAGTAATCTCACATGTAAACGTTTTTTTGTTTTTTTTCCCCTTTATCTAACTGGGGCGGGGGCATTACACCAAATGTGTATATAATTTATGTCTTTAAATTTTTATCCCATAATAATTTTCCAATGTTATTACTAAACAAAAATATTAAGTTCTTACATAAGAGTGCTTTTTAGAAAAGAAGAAAGAGAATAAGGTTCTATCTAGGCAAATAATTAAATTTAAACGAATGAAAAAAAATTCCAAGGTACTTTTTAATACAAGACATAGAAATAAATGAAGGCTATTTCTAGAACTTAAGGAAAGGAATACTTCCACTATAAAATTAGAGAAAATAAAATTTGAAGCAGTTCATTAAATTTTATAAAATTCCTTTATAGGAAAAGTTGCCAGTTTTAAAAAGAATTTATAGGCCGGGTGCGGTGGCTCATGCCTGTAATCCTAACTAACTAGGAGGCCGAGGTGGGAGCATCACTTGAGGTCAGGAGTTCGAGACCAGCCTGAGCAAGAGCGAGACCCCATCTCTACTAAAAATAGAAAAAATTAGCCAGGTAACTAAAAATAGAAACAAAAAATTAGTCAGGTGTGGTGGTAAATGCCTATAGTCCCAGCTACTCAGAAGGCTGAGGCAGGAGGATCACTTGAGCCCAGGAGTTTGAGGTTGCTCTGAGTTAGGTTGATGCCACGGCACTCTAGCCCAGGCGACAGAGTGAGATTCTGTCTCAAAAAAAGAATTTATATCATGGTGATATGGCAAAGAGTAACATGTTCAAGTTTGAGTTATTCACAACCTATAAGGGTCCTCAATTACAGAATTCCTTCCACTTCCTAAAACTATTTATAATATAACAATTTTTCTTAGAATACACACCTTTTGAATGAACAAGTATTTATGCATCATTTTTTAAATTAAACTGGTAACTCAATCTTTCTATCTTCTAAATTCTACCACTATTGCATGGAATGGTTTCATGGCATCTTTCTTAAAGTATTTCCAATAACATAAAATAATAGGTTTGAAATTAAATCATTTAAAACAAATTGGTAAACTGTCCTTTACAATTACTGTTTTCTAATAATTATGTTTAAAGAAAATTAGTTTGGACACCTACTTTTCACAGAAGTCATTCAGAACACCCCAGTAACCTTCAGGAACAACAAACCATTCACAGTCACCTGGGCCAATATTTATGTTAACTGAACAGAAGTTGTTATTTTCTTGATGACCTGAAATGTGAAAAGAAAAAAGTTAATCAGCACACAATAAATTCTACAGAAAAATGGGTCTTTAGAAATGAAATCTTACAAATGTTCAATGGCAGTATTCAGTTCTTTATCATTGCAGCATTTTTCTGTCAACTCATAGCTTATTCAGAGCTTCTATAAAAGGCAGTATAAAATCATGGTTAAGAGCTTAGGCTCTGGAGCCAGGCTCTTTGGCTTAGTCATTACATGAACCTGGGCAAGTTGCTAAACCTTTCTGACTCAGTTTCCTTATATGTAAGAGTGGATAACAACTCCTCTAAATTGCTGAGTTGTTCTGAAGACCAATGAAATAATGAATGCTTACAACAGTACCTAATATAGATGCTCCTTGACTTATGATGTGGTTATATCCCAATAAAACAATCATAAGTAGAAAAATATCATTTAAGGTGTAAAATGCATTTCATACACTGATAAACCCATTATAAAGTCCCAAAATTATAAGCTGAATCATTTTAATTAAGTTGGGGACCATCTATACATAGTAAACAATAAATATTAGGTGTTATAGATATCATTACTATTGTTTCCTTATGAACTAATCTCCATTTCTCATAAGCTGTATTAAGACATGGGAAAAGGCAAGAAGCCTGGTTTTCAAAATGTAGCTCAGGCGTCCTCAAACTACGGCCTGCGGGCCACAAGCGGGTGTTTTTGCCCGTTTTGTTTTTTACTTCAAAATAAGATATGTGCAGTGTGCATAGGAATTTGTTCATAGTTTTTTTTCAACTATAGTCCGGCCCTCCAACGGTCTGAGGGACAGTGAACTGGCCCCCTGTTTAAAAAGTTAGAGGACCCCTGATGTAGCTACTCTGGGAAGTGATGTCAGCAAAAATGGCAAATTAGAGAACTCTGGGGATCCGTCCCTCTCCAGAAACACCAAAAAAACCCCAAAAAACAAAAAAAACAAACAACTAGCTAAAATTGTTAGAATCAACCTTGCCAGAACTCAAGACACTGTCAAAGGTTTATAGCAACCAAGCCAATGCTTGACCAGGAGAAAGCTGACAAATTTGGCAGATTTTTGTGGCACTTTAACTTACTCTAGTCCCACTCTCATTGCTGGTGGGGCAGTGGACTGAAAGTCTATGATCTTGGTGTGAGAGTCCCTGGTTCTCGAAGGAATAGAATAGACTCTATTCCCAAGGAACTGTGTGTGTCTGTTTTGACCTAACTAGGGTTTCCCCAAAGGACTGATGTAAGGGGCTCCTCTTTGTTTTGCCTACCCCAGAACTGTTATCAGGTAAGCACCTATCTGGTACTCAGTACTTACAATTGTCTTCTGCTACAGATAGATGGCTGGAATTGCCTGTGGCATGGACTCTAAATAAAATTTAGTCTAATTAAAATTAGAGATACTGGGACTCTGCATCTAAATTAAAATCTCTTAGGGTAGAACCTGAGAGCTTCTCTACAGTTTAGAACACACACACATCTGATCATGAAGTCCATTAAAACAGATATCACTTATATTTACCTATGTAACCCCAGGAACAAAGTGTTTACCCCAAAATAATGTGTTTTAAATTCAGTTGAACTAATTAAACTATACATTTCTTCTAAGACTGACTGTGTTGTCCAATGTGACAACCACTTGAAATGTGAATTGAAATGTGCAGTAATTTCACTGTTCACATTAGATTTCAAAGACTTAATATAAAAAGATGTAAAAAAACGTCTATCATCTTATACTGATTACATATTGAAATAATATTTTGGATATATTGGGTTAAAATTAATTTCACCTCTTTTACTATAACGTGACTACCAAAAATTTAAAATTATATATGTGACTTGCGTTATATTTCTATTGGAAAGCACTATCCTAGAGGAATTCTTTAGAGAATTCTTTAAGGTTTCACAGACACTTTTGGAAGACTAATGCCATATAAACAAATAAAAAACCCTGAACAATCTAGGCACAAGTGACAAAAATATAATCTGTCAAGTTTGCTTTTTCCTTAGATTTGTAATGAAAAAGGGATTCTTCCTAATTGGAGGATAATGTTATTTGCATAAAATAATTCAAATTGGATGAGAGACATTTCCAATGAATATGAATCTTTATAGAACCAATCTGATATTAAATACATAGGAAAACTAACTCTAGAGAGTTCAAATAGCTTGCCCAATATTTATATCAGTGTCTAATGACAGTAGGGAACAGAACATAGCTCTTCCACCATTTACTCCAGAAAGTCTTTACCCAACTATGGATAAAATATCACAGAATCAGGGTTCCAATGGCCTGAGGATAAAAACTATAACCAGTGGGTTTAATCCTGGCTATATATTATGATCCCTTGGGGAACTTTTTCTTTTTTTAAATACTCATGCCTGGATCTCAATCTCAGAGATCAATTATATATTTTTAAAAAGCTTACCAGGAAATACAAATGAGCAGCCAGGGCAGGGAACCACTCACCTATGTTACCCAGAAGTAAGCATGGCCCCACTTTGAAACAATTCTTAAGCTATGATTCAATAAGAAGGTGACAAGGAAGCAGTCTGGTTTTTAAACCATGGCTGCATCAAGTAGCAGACAGAAGCACCTGAGGGAGATATGCAGCCCACAGACACTGGTACAGCTGAACTGGTTAACATTAGTATCTCTTTTAATTGATCAGTGCAGGGGTTGTTACAATTGTTAAGTATTTTGAACATCACCCTGTGAAATTTCATGTCAATCCAAGGGAGCACAGAGAAGATGGTACATTAGAGTTGGATGAAAAATTTAGGTCTAAAAACAACATAATTCATCCTACAAATGAAAGAAAAGACCTGGAGAATGAATGTACCTTGCTAAAAGTGACAAGTCTAGTTAGCTGTAAAATCCACACTAGGTACCAGGATAAGTCTAGGAATGTCTCCATTACGTGTTTTTTAAACTGTTGAGTTGCAACTTACACTTTCTTTTTTAAATGAAATAGAATGGAATAGATTAGAAAATGTATTGTTCAAAGAAACTGTTACTATATACATACATACATGTATATTAGGTCATGATATAAAATATACTTTTTATTGTGGTTTTTAAAAAAGTTTAGAAAACACTGCACTCATCACTCTCTGCAGTAGATGGGACCAACAACAGTCTTTAGGCCACAGGGACTTATTTTCCCAGTAGTACTCCAATGACTACTATCCAGATTCACTTGTTATAATGATTCTGTGCTGTTAAAAAGATAATGCAAAGGGGAAAAATCTTAATAATCTGAGCCCATTTAATGAGTCTAATCTTACAATAGGAACAATCCTTTCAGTTTTATTCATTATAAATGGAAAGATTCTGGCTCTCTTTGCCTGCTTCACGTTTTGATTAATTCTGTTTTTCAATTGTATGATACGTTAGTTCAGAAAAATTACCTGGTGTTCTACTCCCTGGAACTTTCATGTATAGTTGAACTGTGTTCATGCCCAGTATGGTATGACCAACGTGGCTTAGAAGATTTCCTGCTGATACGACACGCACAAAAGCAGGAAGTTTAGTCAGCTCGTGTAGCTGCAACTTCCACCTGCAATAAAATAACAGATCAAAAGTGAAACCCTGCTACAAATATTTGTGGAAGTTAACCATTTCTTAAAAACCTTTGAGCTCAAAACAAAGACAATTAAATCTATAAATATTTCACTTTTGCATAGGAAATACTGGAATGTTTAAACTTTTAAATTTTTCCAAAGAAAACTTCCCAATGAAAACAAGCATAAAAACTACGAACCATGCAAATAAAAGGAAAAAAAAATCAAATTTCTATTTTTATAGTTGTGTTGTATAATTATATTTTATAAATATATATTTTCTAGAATTCTATTTCATATAATGAAAAATGAGAAGTTTGTTATTATGTAATTAGCATAAAGACAGAGTCTTGATGAAAAACTATACAAGAGTTTTAAGTAAAAAAAAACCAACTTAATTGTAAAACATAGCAAAAATAATTTAGCTTAAATTCTTATGTCAACTTAGAAAAATGACAAGAATGAAACAGGAGAGGAAAGTGTAGACAATTCCCAATCTTGCAAAGGATAACTCTTTGCATTGGTTCACAGAAGGACTTACTTTTTGTCATCAGACAGGTCAATGTTGGTCCCAAACTTTATGGTTTTAAAGGGTCCTTTCCTCCTCCTCGCCGAACTTAAAAAAAAGAGACAATATTAGCAACATACCTTTTAAAAAGAAATACCTGGCAGACATTAAATATGACTTACTTATCTGAAGACGTAGATTCACTATCTGAGTGGTCTTTATGATGACTTCTTTTCTCATTCTCTTCCTATAGATTAAGCAAAAAACATACTAGCTTAGTATTCTACAACTGTTAATTCTTTCCATCAAAAAAATGAAAAAGATCCACATGTACAATGAATGGTATTATCTATATTTTGAAACTAAGTTTCTATAGGCCTCTTACACATGAAAATTTCTTCAAAGACCACATTAAATAAATAAGAAAAGTCAAATCTCACTGGCACGGTATCCAACCTCCTCCACTAGCCACAAAGTTATACTATAGATTCTCCTACTTGCCCCATTTTCAAGAGGAGAGAAAACTTAAAGTTGAAGGGCCTAAGAAGTTCCAATCTTGAACATAAATGTTCCATGCTAGCAGAGGAGCATGTACACATACACAACTATATATGTGCAAGGGTAGAGGGTAAGATGCTCTCTATTCTTGATTACAAACAAAGGGAAGAAGTTTTTCCTGGGTTAAATCTTTATTCCACAATGAATTATACACAAATGATAAAATATTTACAACCTTAGTAAGGAAATTAAGTGCTGGATAATAAATATAGGTGCTTTTCAATTCAAATATTACTTTTCACAATTCTTGTATCACAGACATAGTATCTTTTAACACTGTTCTATGATATCCGAGTTAGCAATACTTACCTTTTGGCTTCCCTCCCTTTAAATGCAGAGTTTCTGAATGTTTGTCAAATTTTTTCACATGTAATGGTCCGTGCCTCAAAGCATACTAAAAAACCATCCTTTCTTTGGTTATTGAATCATTCCCATTTAAATGTTCTACCTCTTTATTATCTTTTAACTCCTCCTCCAAATTTTCCTTTGATGATCTTTGAATCTTGCTTACTATTTATTCTATTCTGACCACAATATTACCATGTAGTTGAAATCTCCTGAAAAGGTGAACTACAGAGATTTATGTGGAAAAGGAATTCACTGGAACTCATGATAGTTGCAGGACAGTTTTTATTAGATGAATTTCTTTGTAGAATACAGGGAATGGCAGTGGGAAAGGAACACAAATATGCAATTTATAGGTACAAATGTTGCTGTGATTGAAAATGTGAATCAGGGTAGAATTTTAAACGTTTTAAACACAGACAAGAAAATCTAAAGAGTTACAAATTAAAGACTTTCAGCCACATATTAAGTGTCAGCTGTAGGACATGTGAAGAACAAACAACTTTGTGCAGACAAGTATTTGAGCACAAAATTTAATAAACTCATTTTTTAGATGTTTTATGTTCATTTTGTGGGAGAATTCACAAAGTTAATTTATAGTACCAGAGGATTTTAGTAAGGTTTCAGTGCTAAAAGGCCTATGTGTCTTTTAATAATAATCCTGATTGTTTTTCAAATTTGTGTTTTTTAAATTTTCCATATATTTTGAAATAATTTTTGTAAATTTCTACCTCTTCCTCAGTTTTCTTTTACAGACTAAGATTGGTAGGAAGAACACTAATGTTTCCTAGAGGAGTTGTGTATCAGATTACACTACACTAATCTGGCAAAAGAAAAAAAAAGGGAAGAAACAAGACTAGAGATTTTGCAAGAATAAGGCAAACTTGACTTAGTTTATCCTCTAAATCACTGGTGCTCAACCAGGAGTGATTTTTGCCCTCCCCGAGATATTTGGCATGTCTGGAAAAATTTTTGAGAGGCCAGAGATGCTAATAAATATCCTATAACACACAGGACAGCCCCCACAAAAAAAATTATCCAGCCCAAAATGTTAATAGTACCGAAGAAACCCTGCTCTGAACAAAAATATCCCAGAAATGAAGGAGACATCTTGCTAGACAGTAATTCTATTTCCCCATAATGATATGTACTTTATCAACCCATAGATTTGCTTAAACTTCACTAAGAGCAAATTGGATAGCACTTACAAAGTATTTGATGTGGCAAAAATAATGACATGCTTACAAAAGTAATGTGACCTTCTAAAACTCCAAAATAAAATAATCTTTAAAACTATAAAATAACAGAAAGTAAATACTTACTCTCAATGATTCCTGAAATGAGGAGGCCTGGTACTGTGCATATTTAGCAATTGTAGTATGAGATCGATTACTTTCACAATGCCAGATTTTCTTTGTTCCAGTGGGATCCCAGTTTTCATCTGCTGGCTGCAACAACTGTGTCCTCACTTCTACCATATGTTCATTGTTAGCTTCCACCAAAGTTTTAGTAGAGAAAAGTCCCAGGTCTTCATAAATAAATAAACACGATTAATAAATAATAATATATTGGGGATAATATTTTTAAGTATCTTATTTTTTTTAAAAAGAAAAAAGGTAAAGCATTTTATGGCATTGTATTCAGTTCCACTAAAAACCAACCAGGGCCTCTGTACAACATGAACTTTGTGCCATTTGCAGAATCACACATTGAAGATTTCCTTGGACCTATGTGTCATGCCATCCAAACAGAGAAAAAAATGAAGGGTCCAAGGACTGAAGTTTCACTTATTTATTTAATTTCTGCAGATGTCAGGAAATAATTATGGGGCCATGGTACTTATTAGTAGAATCAAATTTTCACCTACATTTTATGTTCAAAATTTCTTTTGTTAACCTAAACCATAATTGTATAATTGGACCAAAAATAAAAGCTAAATTTGAAAACCACTTTAAACTTTCAAGTAACCAGTATCACCACCATGTATTCACATCCTGGATTAAAGAAGGAACTAACACCCACACAGACACAAACACTCCTACAGCCAGAAAAATACTAAAATGAAAATATTAAAAAATTAATAAAAAAGAAATTTCTGCCAGTGCTTTAAAAATTAAAAGATAGCCAAGAAGTATACAAACTTTGTACATTTTTTACTTGAAGCTTACCTAATTTAAGAGCTCCAGCAAGGCCACGTATTACTGTAACAGGGTTGTTTGGATTTGTACAAAATTGATGTAATGGAGGAAAGAAAGCATCACGTTTATTTTCCAACTGTAAAATTAAAATATGTGGTTAGATCTCAGGAAAACAGAGGTTTCATTTGAATATTATGCCCCAAATTCATATTCACTATTTATCACAATTTAAATAAAATGCATTTTATGTATTGACATTTCTATTTTATATTTTACAGTATTTTATCACTATGTCTTTTGATTCTAATTTTAATTAGATAGTAAGCACATACATTTCTCTTGTCCATTTTATCTTGAAAAAATATTTAGGAGAAATGAAAAATTTAAATTGAACTTCAAAATCAAAGTGTTTTAAATACTTTTCAGCCTTAAAAAAAAAAAAAAGAAGAAAATCCTGTCCCAAGCTACAACATGGATGAACCTTGAGGACATTATGTTAAGTGAAATACACCAGTCACAAAAAGACAAGTACTGTATGATTCTACTCATATGAGGTATCTAAAGTAGTCAGATTCATAGAAATAGAAAGTACAACAGTGATTGCCAGGGGCTGAGGGGAGGGGTAAACAGGGAGTTGTTCAATGTGTAGAGTTTCAGTTTGGCAAGATAAGAAAGCTCTAGAGATTGGTTGTACAACAATGTAAATATGCTTAACACTACTGAACTGTACACTTAGAAATGGTTAAGATGGCATATTTTATATTATGTGATTTTTAAAAATCATCAAAAAAAGGAAAAAAAATTGTGTTTAAAAAAATAGTATCAAAATGAAAGCAGGCTGAAAAGCCATAAAACATAAAAATTTTCCATTTTTTCCTCTCAGATCTCAACTTAAAAGTTTTATTATGTATCTATTCCAGTGTTTCCTTTACATAGGAAGGGATCAATAACTATTTGGTTGGAAGAAAAATTAATATAACATTTGGCCTCTAGAGGGCAAAGGGGCCAAATCTATAAAACAAACTCTAGTATCATTTTATAGATGCAAGATCATTCTAAGTACATTACTCTAACTATATATATAAAACTTTAAAATTTTTTCATTTGGAGTAGAAGCAGGAAGATGGAAAGACATGAGGTAGGAGGACCTATTTGGGAGTCACAGAAATAGGAATTACTTTGATTGAACTCTTATCAACTTCCTATATATCGATGTTTAAATTTCTATAAAGTAAAACTAATACCTGGTTTTAAATGTTTTAATAATCTATTATGCTTTTTAGTGACATATATCTATTTTTTTTTTTTTTTTTTGAGATAGAGTCTCACTCTGTTGCCAGGGCTAGAGTGCTGTGGTGTCAGCCTAGCTCACAGCAACCTCAAACTCCTGGGCTCAAGTGATCCTACTGCCTCAGCCTCCCGAGTAGCTGGGACTACAGGCATGTGCCACCATGCCCGGCTAATTTTTTCTATGTATTTTTAGTTGTCCAGCCAATTTATTTCTATTTTTTTTTAGTAGAGACAGAGTCTCGCTCTTCCTCAGGCTGGTCTCGAACTCTTGAGCTCAAACAATCCGTCCGCCTCAGCCTCCCAGGACATATATCTATTATCACATTTATGTTTTTACTTTTTTTTTTGAAGGCAGATAATATCTTTTTTCTTGGTAGGTGTACAAAACAGAATGAATATTAAGGTCCATACAGCTAGTAGAATGCATATTTAAAACCGAGTTTACTCAAAAAAATTTATACTTTTAGGTAGCTTTTGCCTAACACTGTTCAAAATTAGGGCAGTAAAAAGTATCTCTCACTATTCTAATATAATCACAGTTAACAGCTGAGAAGGCATTTTTAAAAATGCTATTATAAAATCTTTTTAAATACATCTTTTTTCCCAAAAAGTACTTAAGCTTCTATCAATAATTATAATGTTTCCTAAAGGGCATTCATATTAATTTAAAGAAAAATTTTATGAAAGACAAGTAGGTGTAAACACTGGTTTGATTTATTTCTAGTCAGTCAATTCAGACTCACATAAATACTAGGTGTAGGTGGATTCAACTTGTCCTTTGGCAAGGGAGGGTATGGTGATGATGGTGGTCTTGGAGGCGGACATTTATCCAACAAAATGCTACTGTTAGATAAGCCATTTTTACCTAGATTCCTTAAAAAAAGAAGAAGGGAGAATAAATCAGCTATACATTTATTTAGAAGAACAGAAAAAAAATCCTGAATTAAGTCCTAATTAAATTACTAGACACTTGCACAAATCCATGAGATTTGGATCCATCGGGAAAAAACTATGAATGATTATTAATTTCAGTAAATATTTATTTTGATTCCTATATATCTTCCAATGAAGAAAAATAATATAAAAGATATTGAAAGACATGGATTATTGTAATGACATTCCTAATTTCGCTTATAATTTTCTAATTTATTTTCTTCACCTGAAAAACAAACCGTGAGCTCCAATTTGCTCTCCAGCAGATTCGTTTTCATCAAATGTTAAAACATTAACTTAACCAAAAAAGGTCTAGATAATAGTAAAATCAGAATGTCTTTCTTCCTATGTCTCATCTTAGTAATTATAACCAGAACATCTTTGTTACAACTCTCACACCTGAGATTTTTTTCTTTTCTCAAATCTGAAAAAAATTTTTCCTTGACTACTAAAGTTCAGCACAACTCCAATCTACTAAATTTTATGGCAAATTATACTAATTTTTAAAAACAATGCTTATATAGCTGCTATCCATTGTCTGACACTGTATATATATATATGTACATATATATATAATAATTATTACTTACTAGTGTTTGGGATTTCTTTTCCTTTAATGAAGGTATCATGTCTATAAAAATTATAAATTCTTAAAAAATGGTGGAATTACTCCTAACTATAATTCTTTTAGTGCAAGAAAAAAAGAAAAATATTTCCAATTTCTTAAAGTTTCTATCTAACTTGGAAAATCAACACGAAAAAATCTTGAGATTTCAAACCACTCCAGGTTAACTATAACTTACCTCACCCCATTACTACAAGCTCAAAAACAACCGATGCATTAAAATATCAAGTACTTTTAAACATATTAAAATTTCGGTCAGAATTTGAAAATTTTAATTGTTGTGGGAAGTCAACTGAGTAACTTAAGAAGGAATTAGCTATTTTTTCATCACAAATTATAGAACACAGGTTGAAACAAAACTAGTTTTTCTCATTTTGCTATGTTTTTGCTACACCGAAAAAATCTTAAAAATCAGCCTGTTTTGGTTGGCACAAAGAAAACTAAGGCTTGAAATTCCACTGCTATAAACTGTTATAATCTTATACTAAATAGTACCATGGGTGTCACTTTCTTAATTTTTTCAACTACAACTCCAAATATTAATAAAAACAAAAGAGTTCATCATGGTAGGTCTCAAAGGAATGAATTAAGTTTAAAGTAACTGATTTTTAAATAAAAGTATGTAAAATAGTTACTAAACTGGAATTTTAAGTTCAGCTAACAGTTAAGGTTAAAGGGTTAAATAAATGAGTATTAGATCTACCTATACCAGTTTTCAACATTTCTCCATAAAGCATGCACACCCGTACATTTAAAGATAGACATACATTTAAGCTTTTAAATTTAGGTATAAAATTGGTACTAATTTATAAACTCCACAGAATTTTTGCATTAACAAGTAGAAATTTCTTGGCAGAGACTGGCAAAGAAACAATTCAAGTATTATCATTAAACCAATACAAGATAGAACATTCATTTACAATATCCACATAAATACTAGTTTTCAAGCTGAATTGTATTAATGTATCTGCCACTCTATAACTTTGAAATTTAAACAAAGTGTGACTCAGAATACATAAAATTTGTTTTCCAGAAAAGGAGATGGATGTACTACTGTATAGTAAATGATTAAGATTTCAAAGAAACTGAAAGATATGGACCATGTATTAAAACTGAGTGTACCATAAAAGAGCATCTCATGCTAATTAAATGTGGCAACAAAATTTAAGCTTCTGCAACACTCTGGACATTGAGAGTTGAGACTAGAAAACAGGGTTTGACAGGTTTGCAAAATTCTGTCACTATCATTTTTATAGTTCTGTAACAATTTAAAAAAGGCTTACAGGAAAGCAAAACAATGAAAAATGTTGCTGCCTATATTTTAAAACAGAAAAGAAAATGGTGAGGCCTAACTAAAGGAGCTGATGATGATTCAACCACTTAAATGTTGCAATCACAATTTTAAACAATGAAAGAAGCAAAAGTATTGTAATTGTCTTTTAATGTATACCACTGACCACTACAACATTAACATAAACTAAACAAGAATCAGATTTAAAAATAACCGTCAGTTTAAAAACTAACTACATATGTGAAAACAATAGGGCACTGTGAAGCACACAGAAGTCGTATGTAGCAGCTTCTTATTGAGTTTCAAACACTGAAACTACCTGCCTATTAAGTGTGAAACAAATAGGAATTTCCCTTGAAGGAACAGATGAATGTATATAATTGTCTATATACAACTATAAGTTTTTTCCACTTAAAACTTACTGATCAATCTTAATGCAAAGGGCAGGGCTGTGGATAACAGGAATTGACTTTATCTTCTGAACACATAAGTTTCCAACACTGTTTAGAATTCCTCAAACCAAATAATGAAATTTCAATATAAAATCCAAAGTAGAGAAACAAGGTACTGGAAAGAATTTAGAGATTACCCCATTTTAAATCCTTTTCTCCCATTTTGAAACTCTAACTCTTTCCTGAGTAGAGTAGGAGAAAATTAGTCGTTGCCCAATTGCTTAAATTATCAGCTTAAAATTTACCCACATCATTTGGTAGAGAAATGAGGAGAAAAAGTGCTCTGTGGATAAACCCATCTATACTTTAATCATTTTTTGTTACGAAGTTCCTAGACCAGAAATATCAAGTCTCTTGTGTCTGTGCTACTTTTCCCCTTTTTTGAGTTCTAGACTCCTGCTGGCACACACCACCATCAACAGAACACAGAAATGGTAAACGTGGCACCTATCATTTACCATCTTAACTTTTTCTGTAAGCCTCTGAAAATTTTTATATCCAATTTATCAGAGCATTTTTTTGTCTCTTCATTAATAAACTGAGGCCTAGATTTACTGGAATAACCTAAACAACCCCAAGGACCTATAGAGTTTTGATGAATCAAGCTATTTACAAGATATATATATATATATGTATATGTGTGTGTGTGTGTGTATATATATATATATAAAATTGAGTCTCTATAAGGCAGGACTGCCTTTATGAGTTAAAACCTGAAAATAAAACTATAAGAATATATTTAAATACTCTGAAGTGAATGTTCATATATGCCTCAAAAATGAGATAGAAGATTATAATCTTTAATACATTAAGAAACACAATCAACTAAGCACCCATAGCATAAAACTTTATTAATGAAAACTTATGAAAACCGCTACTGTACACAGTTTATAACTTAGGGAATAGAACATAGCTCCATGGAACTCTTTCTGACAATATTCCTCCAGAATACCCTTAGGTCCCATACATAGTCCATGATGTTAGTTTGGGACCTCTAAATTTCTCCCCATTTTCTAGCAACTGTCCTTAGTTTACAGTAAGTGGATTAGGTAGCCCCTGCTCCAGCAGCTATCTAAGAAACAGGACAGAGGCCCCAGCAGACAAGTGGGGAACAGGTAGTAGACAGTCAATTTGGCAATAAGCCAAGACACTGCGCCTGAGGAAAGCTAAGTATAGCATTTGAACTGGATGCTATTTTCTTTGGGCCCAGAGTTGAAGTGAATAACAGTATAACTTCTAGACAAAAAGACTAATACAAAACCCTGTAATATAAAATTTTCCAAAGAATCATGTATTCTGAAACTTGGGGAGCAAAGAAAAAAAGGAAAAAATTTAAAGGAAAAGAGAATAGAAAAAAAATTCTAAAGAATCAAATTTTAAAAATTCAGGAACCTCACTGCATGCTTTAGAAGAATTTGATTCAGAGATCATCCAATGTGGTTTTAAGTTATTGACATGAAAAAAATCTTAAGACAGGAAAATGCAGTGAAAAAGATGTACCCGCTGCTTCTTTATGTCAGAATTAAAGATAACAGCTAGTTAAAAATTGACAGGAAATAATGAAAAGTAATAGAAAATAAAACACAGATCAGAAGGTATTCTAAACACTTAACTTACACAGCCTTTAAATGATAAATTTAATTAATTGAACTTTAATTCTTCCCCATACTCCACTGCTCTCACACCTCATGCCCCTCCCACATGGGAAAATATATAAAGAATAAAATTTAATTTCACCTCAATGACTTATGACAAATATTTAATGGTGGAGCCAGGATACCTTCTAATAAAATAATCTAAATAGTAGAAACAATAACCACACTTTTAGGTAACAATAAGACACATAAGCACTAGCAGCTGCAGGAAGAGATTTATATAGCTATTAAGTGACCACTGTTTTGAACTTTAAAATGTAAAAGCTATATTAAATGATAAATGTAGACAAAGTAGAACTGATGTTTCCATTTTCTATTTATAGAATGCTTATTTTCTACGCGTTATTTTATGACAATCTATAATCAAAAAAAGGTCTTTTTAAAATCTACTATATGACTGCTCAAACTTAGAAATTTAATGTGCTAGAGAATATTGTAAAATTCTTTCCTATGTTTGTTCCAGGTATTTTATCTTTCATTCAAGTTTGAGTCACTTATAGAGGACAATAATTACAAGTAAGAAAAATTAAACATATGCCACACACAATGAACAGTCCATTAAGAATCTATATGTCCTCCAAATACCAGAGAAAGATGCTGCTGCCTGATCCTTTGATTCTTCTTTTTTGGAGCAGAGGAGACTCATTTCTTTCTAAATTTCTGAGGCCCTGTCCTTCCAAGACTAGTAGAATATGGCTGATCCTTCCAGAATGGCTGACAGTCTGTCATGTCTTTCCATTGCCCCTGACCCCTTCCTTACTCTTCTGCCTGCTTTATAATCTCTTTTAGATTCAAATAAAACAGTCCAGTTTTCTCAATTGTAAGCAAAGACTAGCCTTGATAATTGCGGAGATCCATTCCTAGCCTAATATCTAACAGGCTCTGATCAAAACCAAAACGAACAATAGGGTTTACCAGGCCTTGCTGTTTCTGGCCAAATGTGACTTAACCCATTCTCTTGTTTCAATTGCCAGAGCAGTCAATCACACTAAAGCTGACAACCCTAGTAACCAGCAGAGGGCAGTAACAGCACAGACACACCCACTCAAAATAGGCAATTTACAGGAACTTTTCACATTTGATATATCAATAAAAACGACTACAACATCAAAGCATAACAAAGCTTCTGTCAAACTCTTACTTTAGATGAGTGAATACACCATCTTTTGCTTACTTCCCATATCTTAAAAGATCCAAATCAAATTTCAGCATTCTGATCAGGCCAGTAATCAAACACTTTCACTTTGTGATGAACTTTCTCACACTAACCTGCATGCCTTCAGAACTTCTGCTGAGCTGGGGTATATGGACACAGACACTGATGGTATGATCTGAGGACTAGGTTTGTGGCTAACCAGTAGCAGATTTGTTTTCATGGGGCTCTGAGATTCCTCCATCCCTTCTCCATTAATTGTGTGTAGCCCACTATGAGGGCTGTTAAGGCTGGTAACACTGTTTGTGGTCGTCTGCTCAGTGGATTTCGGAGAAGGTGTTGCTGTGGAAATGGCTGAAGATGGTGAAGAGGCAACAGAATTATCAGTCTTTGTATGAACAGCTGGGTGGATGTTATTGACTTTGTCACAGGTTCCAGTACCCACATTGTTATTAGCTTTTCCCATCAACAAGGCAGAGAGCTGAGGATTGTCTGAACTTAGTAAACCTGGTGACTTAGAATCTCCATGGCTAGGACTGCAAACAGCATCTGCCGTCACCTGATGGACATGATTAGGAAGTCCCTCAACACTGGCAGTGCTGTTAGGTGTCTCTCCAGCGTGCCTGCTTGTTTCAGGCACCGTCAATGTGTTTCCTGAAGGCTTGCTCTCTTTGGTTAAGGTAATGCCTTGTTGTCCACCTGAGGTAGCAGTGTGAGAGGAGAGGTGATTGAGAGCAGCCCCCTGTGTTACTGAATTGCTAGGCAGAGTGGGATGTCCATTCTGATTTTGAATACCAGAGCCAGCTGCCTGGAGATGCTGGGAAGGCCCAGTGGAAGAGAGAGGTCGTTCACCATTAGGACCTGCCAAATGTGAACTCTGACCTTTGTGAAGCCCCTAAAAAGAAAGAAAAATGGTTTAAATCTAATATTAAGCAAATTAAGAGGGCACATACAGGATTTAAAATACTAAAAAGCAAAGCGACTAAAAATAAACATCTAACTATATAAGACAATTTGATATAAATCCTAAAGTTATCAAAAGTACCTATAATTAGCTAATGAATGTTTAACATCTTTAGAGAAAATTTCCTTCCTAATTATCTAAACTATGACTCCATTACTAGTGTGAGATAAATTATTTCACATGAAGCATTGAGAATTTTAAATTAAGTTCTAATATATATATTTTCATCTCTGAAATCAGATATAGACATATATGATCATTAATAATCAAAAGCCATGACCACAAATCAACATAAACCAGCTCTCACTGGTCTATAATCTGTTAACAGATTAATACAGAAAGTGAATTCAAGAAACCATTAAAATTACCATTAAAATATAATCTTCTGTATTTCAAATCCTACTGTTAAAGCATCTATCCTCAAAATTAAAACTGTTAAATCTATGAAAATATTTCAAAGAATATCTTAAAGTTTCTCCACCCACCTACCCACACATATTTAAAAGACATTCTAAGTCTTCATTAATGACTTAGGGACAAACTGCATTTTTCATTAACTTAATTTGAAAAAGTAAGAAAATACACTGCTACTGTTAAAGCAATCTGAGCAGATAGTATAAAAGATTTAAGTCCAGAGGAAGGTCACTTAGGGCATTTAATGGAATGAAAATATAATAAATGGAACTAAGATGTATAATTTTTACCTGAAATTTGCCCCTGGTGTCACAGAGAAACTTCTTTAAGTATTTTCATCTCATTTTACTGACAAAATAATTCAATAGAAAAGCTAATTTTTTAGCAACACTGATTAAAGTAACATTGGAATCATAAAACAATAGTTTAATAGCTTCTAAATTATTATAATTTCAGATCAAAACTAGTAACTTGTATGAGATTTATAAGATTTCTATAATTATATATTAACATATTATCTTATAGTCTCAAAAATAAATAGACCTCCACTCCCATTCCCAGAAGAAAAATCTTAGAACTGCTGCATTTTGAGTTGAGATTTACTTCAGCAGCAAGGTTAGAAGTTTTTTTGAAAGGTGAAATTTGTCAGTAATAACTTATCAAAGGAATAAAAATTTAGCTAATGACAAGATATTTGGCCCAGTGTGGTGGCTCCCGCCTATAATCCTAGCACTCTGGGAGGCCGAGGCAGGTGGATCTCTCAAGGTCAGGAGTTCGAAACTAGCCTGAGCAAGAGAGAGACCCCGTCTCTACTAAAAATAAAAAGAAATTAATTTGCCAACTACAAAAAAATAGAAAAAAAATTAGCCGGGCATGGTGGTGCATGCCTGTAGTCCCAGCTACTCGGGAGGCTGAGGCAGCAGGATTGCTTGAGCCCAGGAGTTTGAAGTTGTTGTGAGCTAGGCTGATGTCACCACACTCTAGCCAGGGCAACAGAGTGAGATTCTGTCTCAAAAAAAAAAAAAAAAAAGAAGAAGAAGAAGAAGATATACAAAGATATTTATATACTAAAGGCTGCATTTAATCTAGTTAAAATCAGCTAGCGTTCCCCTAAAACCAGTTTCTAAAGCTTAAAATCTTAAACTAATGATATGTTTCTACTCAAGAGGCTTATCTACCTAAAAAACTAAATACATTAAAAGCTGATACACATCAATGAGTGTATAAAAGAATGAAATTAGTTTTAAATGATTAAGTAAAAGTTCAATCATAATAGTTAAAAGATAAATAAAATCTGTAAGTTTAATGAAAACTTTTCATAAAGTAAAAATACTGCACATTATAAGCATATAAATATTTAAAATATTATCAAAGAATCTGGGAAGGTGACTCAAAATTTCATTAATCATCAAATATTTATAACTCAGAGGCTAATCATTTAACAAATACACTGATTATGATATGCAAACATGTGACAAAGTAACCTTTTTATTATATCTTCTCTATCTGCAAATCAAGGTATTTCAAAAGCTATAAAACCTCTATTTGCTGATCACCTATAATTCACATAATTTCTTTCATATCTTAAGTGATACCCTTGTTACTAAAAGCAAATTCTGAATAAATTCATTCAAAACTGTGATGTAAATTATTAGCAAATCTGTATTTCCTCTCATCATCAAAAGCTAAAAGGTCATATACCATATAGGTCTATCAATTGTCTAGTTTTCATTACAACTTCAGAAAAATATTTGAGTAAGTTTGTATAAGATGGTATCAAGAAAGCCTCTTTATAATTAGTCTATGATATTAATACCAGAGATAGAGGCTCCTGAGCTGTAGTGATAGGTAGCAACCTCATTTGGGAAACTTTTCAACACCATTTTTAAGACAACTTTCTCAACTTCATTACCTAAGTTGTAAAGCTCCTATGGACACTGGCCTTGAGGGGCTTGTGAAGCAATGGCTGGAGCTCCCTGCCACTTAGTATTTCCAGTCACATACAGAAGCCTGGTGGCCTGCAAACTGAGTTTTTTTTTTTTTTTTTTTTAATAAGAATTATGTTTGTAAAGAATAAATTTCCAAAATAGAGAGTATTAAGAGAGTATTTACTGAAAATTTCAGCAAGTAAGTGAGCTAGGGAATTATATGTGATAAAAAAGAAAACAGAACCATACTTTACAATCATAACAAAGGTTCTCATTTATTAACTGCCAATTATAACTTAGGACTATGATAGGCATTTTAACAAAAATCTCATGTTATCCTTTTAACAATCTTTTAATGTTTAAAGACACTGAACCCCCCAAATCCCATCCTCTTGCCTACTCTCTTAACAATTCTTCCCCTTTCTCCTTTGTAAATTTCTCCCCCTCTTAAGAATCTTTTCCATTAGCTTTCACTGTCATTTCTCATTTTAAATTTGTAAAACAACAACAAACAAAACAACAACTTTTAATCCTACTTCCCCCTTCAGATACAACTTGTTGTTCTCCTTCTCTTTTATGTCATGGTATACAGAAATGGCACTCTTGGCATTGTGCAATGTGTAGCCCACACGACTGTGTGTGTGTGTGTGTGTGTGTGCTGGAATTATCTATACTTGCTCCTTCCAATATAGCAAGTATACTCTCATTTTATTTTCTCCTCTCATTTTATCTTGAAGCCAACTACAATTAGGCTTTTGTGCCCCCAATAATCCACTAAAATTGCCCTGATCCAAAGGTCAGCATACCTTTTCTATAAAGCGTCAGATAGCAAATATTTTAGGCTTTGTGGGTTATCCAGTGTCACACATTATTCTTTTTGTACAACCCTTTAAAAATGCAAAAATCATTGTTAGCTCATTAGCTATAAAAAACACGGGCTGCAGGGTGGATTTTGCCTATACCCTGTAGTTTCCTGACCCCAGTAATGTCACCAAATACCGCAGATGGTCAATTGCCAGACCTTACCTAACTTGACCTATGAGCATTATTTGATATATACTTTGAACTATGCCTTCAACTCCTCAGAAGGCTTTGTTCATTTGGTTTCCAGATCACTCACATTCTCCTAGATCTCCTACTATCTCAGGTCAATCCTCTTCTATTCTTCTTTGCTAGTTCTTCAGTTTCCTAGCCTATTACATTGGAATGGCCCAAGGCTCAGTCTTGAGTTCTCTTCTTTTCTCAATCTGTTCTCACCCCATGGTGATCCCATCCAGTCTCATACCTTCTTCTAGTTGGTCAGGCTAGCTGGGACTCTTCTTTCTCACACCCTATTCTATCAGCTAATCTTGTTGGTTCTAACTTCCAAATATACCCTGAAACTGACCACGATCTACTAGTGCCACTCTGGGAGCCATCACCATCTTTTGACCTGGATTATAGCTATAATCTCCAAATTGGTCACACCATTTCTACTTTTGCCTCTTCTAGTCTATTCACTGGGTACTGGAGAGGACCTTGATAAAAACGAAGTCAGATGGTGTCATTCCATTCAAAATCCCCGTATACCTTCCCATTGAACTCAGAATAGACTTCAATATTCTCACAAGGCTGACCATGATATACTCAACCTGTTTCTAGCTGGACTACATTTCTCTCCCATCTCACCCCTTGCTGGTCCTGCTCAGCCATGCTTGCCACTTTGATTCTCCTCAAATATGCACAGCACACTCCTGCCTTAGGGCTCATTGCTTCTTGCTGCTCCCTGGACCTAGAATACTCATCACGAAATATCGTCAAGGCTCACTCTTGTAACTTTTATAGGTCATTCAACTGTCATGCTTCAGTGAAGCCTTCCCTGACCTTTTGGTTTATAATGCAACTCCCTACCACCAATCTTCAGTACTCTGCAGCTCCCTTTTCTAATATAATTTTGTCCATAGCACTAATCACCATCATTTAACATTCTATACATACTGCTTATTTGTTTATTGTCTGTTTCCACACACCAAGTAAGACATTTCAGTGTGTTTTCTTTGCTGATGTATTCCCAGAGCCTCGAATAGGACACCGACCCGGGAGGTGCTGAACATTTCTTTAAGACTAAATAAAACTACTAATCACTCTATAATAGAGATGGTGCCCTGAAGGATAGTACTTCAAGAATAAGCTTAAGTCTTAGAATTTATTTCGGTTTTACCAATATTATAAGACTAACCAGCAATCAGCCAAATATTTCTCATAGGAGATTAATAAAAAACACAAGCAATGTGGCAATACGTATTGAGAACATGGTTTTTAAAGCTTACTCTTTGGCCCAAAGTTCTTCTTTGGAGTACTGATACCATAGAAACAATCCAAAATATGGGAAATACTATGCATATAAACATTCAGAAGTAAAAATTTACTAAGTATCTAATAATAGTATAAAAATGGAGTAAATTATTCAAATTGCAATATTCATGCAATTCATTACTCTGTTTCAATAAAGGCCAGGCGCAGTGGCTCACACCTGTAACCTAACACTCTGGGAAGCCGAGGCAGGAGGATCGCTTGAGCTTAGGAGTTCAAGACCAGCCTGAGCAAGAGTGAGACCCCATTTCTACTAAAAATAGAAAAAGTTAGCTGGGTGACTATCTGAGTGTGGTGGTGCGCTCTTGTAGTCCCAGCTACTTAGGAGGCTGAAACAGGAGGATCACTTGAGCTAGGAGTTTGAGGTTGCTGTGAGCTAGGATGATGCCACAGCACTCTAGCCCAGGTAACAGAGTAAGACTGTCTCAAAGAAAAAAAAATAGAGAGAGAGAGAGAGAGAGAATTTTGTGGGTCGAGTACAGTGGCTTACATCTGTATTCTCAGTGCCTTGGGAGGCTGAGGTGGGAAGATGGTTTGAGACCAGCCTGGGCAACGTAGAGAGACCTTGTTGCTACAAAAAATTAAAAAAAAATTATTTAGGCATGGTGGTGCACAAGTATAGTCCCAGTTTCTCAGGAGGTTGAGGTGAGAGGATTGCTTGAGCCCAGGAGTTCGAATTTAACTGTGAGCCATGATCACACCACTGCATTCTAGCCTGGGCGACAGAGCAAGACCCATCTTAAAAAAAATTATGGAAACTGAGAGCCTTTTGGGG
>CAUYPO010071628.1:0-30051 GCA_963574435.1 Cheirogaleus major | reverse complement strand
ATCTGATTTTATTTTTATAAGAAGATGGTAGATAAGTGTAGCTCAGCTGAGTTGGGAACATTTTTTGATTGAATTATTCATATAACTTATTCAACTCTTTAGCTTCCCTTTCAACTAACAAGTATAGATACAGACTTATGTATTGTTTAATAATTAAAAATTATAACAAAACATTTAATGTTATATCAAATTTCACTGAGATTATAATCATTTTAAATTTAGAATGCAATTATTAATCTGAACATTTCATAGCAAGTAGAAATAATAGTTCTTTTGCCCAAATCTCAGTGTACATATTGCTTCTGTCGACTCTTTGAAAGGTTAGATCGTACTTTCAGAATTCATTCTTCTGGGCACAGAAAGACACTTTTGATAAAAATTCTCTTTCAAGTTTTCTTTACGCCAGTGGATATTTGATCACAAAGTTAGCTTTCAAAAATATCACCATCTTCACTATTTCCAACATATATTTTCAATTTGGGGGTTTGTAAAACTAGAATTGTTGATGAGTCTAAAACTTGGACAAATATAGTGTTTATTATTGTAATTTGCTTTTATAATTGATGAGAAAAAATGCTACAAATCTGTATGTGAAATTTGAATAACATTTTACAAGTAAGTGATACGTGGATTTCAGGTATACTTTTTCCTTCAATTGTGTGAATATTTCAAAATAAATTTGGGGTTGAATTATTTAGAGGATAGCTTTAATATTTCATGTGTTTTATATCTGGGAAAGTAGCAAATTTTTATAAAAATTCAAACAAATAAAAAATTCCAAACAGATAACAAAACTGGTCCTAACTATATAAAATATAAATAAAGAATAAGTATAGAACAAACTACTTTTAGGAATTTATTATTTGATTAAAATGTCATTTTTAAAGACAATGCAGAAAAGATGGGTTAATTCATAAATGTTATGAATGTTATGAACAATTGTATAGCCATATGGAATAAAATAGTAAATGACAAAATATTAACATCTTTATATAAAAAACAGTAAAAAATAAACAGTAAAAAAGGTTGAACAGCCCAATGGAAATATGGACACAGTGCATGATTAGGCAATTCATACATTATGTATGTTAGTAAATACATTTCACATATCAATGGTCAGTAAGGATATTAATTTGTGAAAACAAATGCAAATTTAAAATAAGTTATCTTTTGCCTACCAGATCCTCAGACTAAAATGAATGATAATGCCCAGAGCAAAAGTGAATGAACAGATGTTCTAATGTTCTGGTGATAGGCATATTTACCCTTTCCTGGAGGTCATTAAGCAATATGTATCCAAATGTTGCATGTATATGTGGTATGATGATACAGTAACTCTACTTAGAGAAACTTACCCTAAGGAGTTAATTGTGAAAATTTTCAAACACACACAAATATATATATATATATACACACACACACACTCTCACATGGTGTGCATACACACACACACATATATATTTACTCATAGTTTAGGTTTAATATATTGTTCACTATTTGCTGATACGTCAAGGCTAAAGAATATAGGAAATTATCAGGTCAATAGAATGAACTATTTTAGAAATTGTTAGATTTGGCTGCCTATACTTTTGGCCTTAGCTAAATTTTAAAATCTATTACATAGAGACCTCATGTTTGTATGTTCAAAATGAATGGTATTTTAAATGCTCAATTTCTTTCTATCTATTTATTGTTCCATCTTCACTTAGAAAACTGCCGTTTCTAAGTAGATGTATATGTGAAAACATATAACATATGTGTATTCTAATTGTTTTTTGAAGCAAAAAGAAAAAAGTTATAAAATCGAAAATAAGAAAAAATTAAAAAATTTCTATATGTATAGAGTTGGCACACTAAGTAATACTCTTGAATTTTTCAAGTGGAAAGATTTGAGCATAATTGGGTGCTAGTTAGGATACTGTGTCAATTGAAACATTTTGTTTTTATTACTGCTAATTAGCACCAACATCTATTTTAGCTAGGATCTTTGTCCAGAATAACAGAGAAAGATGGATCTATAAATAAAATACAAAATTGTGTAGGGATTTTAAGAGTAGACTACTCCAACTCACCACCAAATACCTGACTTCGAGAGTGGGAGGAATGAAGACAGAGTCGTTCAGCAAACCTTCGGGAAACATATATGAAAGTCACAATGAGATATCACCTCACACGTGTCAGAATGGCTGTTATCAGAAAAAAAATAACAAATGCTTAAGTAGATAGAGGGAAATGGGAAGCCTTATACACTGTTGGTGGGAAAGTAAATTGGTACAGCCATTATAGTACAGCAGGGAGTTTCCTCAACAAATTCAAAATATAACATCCATATGATCCAGCAATTCCACTACTGGATATTTATCCGTAGGAAATGAAATCAGCATGTTGAAGAGATATCTGCACTCCCATGGTTATTGCAGCACTATTCACTATAACCCAGATACGGAATCAACCTAAGCATCCATCAACAGATAAATGGATGAAGAAAATATTATACAAAATAGTATAATGGAATACTAGTCAGCCTTAAAAAGGAATGCCATCCAATCATTTGCAACAAATGGCTGAACCTAAAAGATATTGTTAAGTAAAATAAGCCAGGTACAAAAAGATAAATATCAAGTGATCTCACTCATTTGTAGAATTTTAAAAAGCTGATCTCACAGAAATACATAGAATAATGGTTACCAGAGGAGGGAGAGGAAAGGAAAGAGGGGGATATGGAAAGAGACTGGTCAATGGGTTTTCAATTACACATTGATAGGAGAAATAAGTTCTGTTGTTCTATTGCACAGCTGGATGACTAGAGTTAACAATACTGTACTGTATATTTCTAAATAGCTAGAAGAGAGGATTTTGAATGTTCTCACCACAAAGAACTGGTGAATGTTTGAGGTGATGGATAAGCTTACCCTGATTTGATCATTACACAATGTATGCATGTGTTGAAGTATCACACTGTACTCCATAAAAATGTACAATTATATGCAAATTAAAAACAAAATAAAACAAAACTTAAAAAAAATTAGCCTAGTTTTCCATTGAAGTCAAGGAAGTAAACTCTAAGGGCTCATGGAGAGAGGAACTCTAGGTTGTGAAATCCATCTTAGGGCTGGCAATATTATTATTTCAACTCCTTGTAGCAATGTTCATGAAAATGAACAAATTCTATTCATTAATGGCAGCATTGTTTACTTGTTATTAATATATTTACTCAATGTGGTACATTATTACAAAAATTTATTTAGAATCAAGGGGGTTGTAAATGTTATGAGTGAAAATGCTCTTAGGCACCCTCTAAACCTATGGTCCCTAACCCCTGGGCCATAGGGGTCAGTGGCCTGTTAGGAACTGGGCCACACAGCGAGAGGGGGATGGTGGGTGAGTGAGTGAAGCTTCATCTGTATTTACAGCTGCTCCCCATCGGTCTCATCACTACATAAGTTCCTCCTCCTATCAGATAAGCAGTAGCATTAAATTCTCATAGAAGTGCGAGCTCTACGTTAACCTGCGCATGTGAAGGATCTAGGTTGCTCACTCTTCATGCCTATCATTAGCAGAGAGGTTTGACTGCACAATAAATGTAATGGACTTGAATCATCCTGAAACCATCCCCTGCCCCCGGTTCACGAAAAAATTGTCTTCCATGAAACTGGTCTCTGTTGCCAAAAAGGTTGGGGACCATTGCTCTAAACCACAACTTTTACCTGAAAAATAAAAAAAAAATCGGGATTAAGAGAGTTGGAGGGATTTGCCAAAGCCACGCAGTACCAGAGATTCTGAGCTCTCTGGCATTTGTTCTTCACACCAGTACTCACTTTTAGTACTTTAATTTTTGTAGTGTGAACAAGATTATTAAAAACTTTCTAGTTTATCTTTTTTTTTTTTTTTGAGACAGGATCATGCTCTGTTGCCCCAGGTACAGTGCAGTGACGTCATCATAGCTCCCTGCAAGCTTAAACTCCTGGGCTCAAGCAATCCTCCTGCCTCAGCCTCCCAAGTAACTGGAACTACAGGTATATACCACCATGCCCAGCTAATTTTTCTATTTTTTGTAGAGACAAGGTCTCTAATTCCTGACCTTAAGCAGTCCTCTTGCCTTGGCCTCCCAAAGTGCTAGGATTACAGGCATGAGCCATGACACCAGACCTCCAATTTACCTTCTTAAATATTTATACATTACTAGTTATAATAAGAAAATATTATTCATATACTTGCACACAATGCTCATTTATTTATAAAAATTAGGGCGGATTGTCCTCATAGTACAATAATACATTTTGTCAAGGTAGAGCAACATTCCTCCCAAACTGTTTTGCAACTGAGCTGCTTGAAAGTGATAATGTGACTTTAGAAATAAGTAACATATTAGCCTTTATATAACATATCAGTTTCTTAAGTTGGAGAATTGTTTTGAAGTTTAGAACTCCCCTTTGAATACTTATATTGTCTAAGTTAGTGAAGATTAAGTTGCAGCATTTAAAATTTTAAGTGTTTTCAAGTCCTTGGAGGCTGAGCTATGGACTAGCAGTTTTGGAGGCTATAGCTATCTTTAGTATGCCCTTAAGATCTTAATAGAAATATAATGATTTGTAGACTATTACAGTGTCTTTGTTGTTTTAAAATAAAGCCATCTAGGTCACTTTCTTACACTACTTCCACCCCAACCCTGTAACAATTATACAGAGGTGAGAAACAGAATAATATGACATATTTATCAGAATATTATACAATATTTTTTAAAATGCTCAGCCTTTTCTATATTTTTGATATAAAATCCATCCAAAGTACACTTTTGAAGGTGATAAGTGCATTTATAAAAGGATATATTGTTCAATTTTTGCAGAGAACTTCTATATTGATTGAGGCATTGTCTCCAAGTGTTGTGGTTTAGTCCAGTAAACGTATTCTACCCCATCTACCTCTGAGTGACCACAGTGAAGGATGCTACCATAGCAGAAGCACCCTTTAGCTGGGAAGCCTCTGCTCAGAGTGGAATTAGATAGGGAAAAGATTTACTTATGGTTTCTTTAAACTCTCTTTTCCTGCTTAGGTTAACTGTAAAATGACCGAGTTATTATGTGTGAATGGTTATGTATTTTATTTTTCTGTAGATATTTCAACAGAGCCAACATTTTATGTGTTATATAGTCATTATGAGAATGGAATGGTAGGATTTTGTTTTCATTAAACATCTGGTAGTTTTTGTTGCCACTAGCAATCCTTAGCCCAATAGTGTGCCACACCGAATGATAAAGCCTTTAATATTATAATCCTCATATTGTTCTAACACCAAATGAATTTGAATGTAAGTGCTGATATTATTCCATTTATACTAAAACTGTGAATCAAAGCAACCTGAATTGTCGAATAATGCAGTGCTTTGTTTACAGTAAAATTAACTGAAACATGTTAGGGTGTTTTCCTAAAATTCCCATTTTATCATTTTGCTTGTACTTAGGAGCATATTGAAATAGAAAAAGACAAAACTCACCTTTATCACTATTCCTCATGTTCAGTCACATTGAAATGTGAAGTATATAGATAATACTCAAATCAAAACCCTGGGTCTGGCTTTTGCCTTAAGCTTACACTGATTTATTACCTAAATGAGAACAAATTTTCCCTCTATTCCACTTACCTAAAACTCACCTCGCTCTACCAAACCAGGTGTTTTCATTTAAATTCTTACTTCTGTCAACAGCATTATCATTTTCTAAGTCATTCAAGATTAAATTTGGGATTTTTCTTTTATTTTTCCCTCTCCATTTTTAAATGTGCTGTCCTTACCCTGACATCTAAATGATTAACAAGATTTTTTGTGAACCACTTTTATATCTTGTATCCAATCTCTCTTTAGTTTTTCCATGATTTCAACAGTCTCTATTTCTTCCAAATGTACCATGTCTTGATGAATATACCAGGTGCACTTGAAATGACTGCATATTGTGAAGTTGTTGGGTACAGATAAAAGTGGTTTGTAGTTTTCTTCAGATCTTTATTTTTACGGATTTTATTTTGTCTAGATGTTCTATCAGTTGCTAAGAGAAAAATATTAAAATATTCTGCTATAACTGGAGACTTATCTATTTTCCCTTTAATTTTGTTTAACATATGTTGAGACTCTTTTATCAGGCATCTAGTCATTTAAGATTATATATATTTCTGATGACTTTGTTCCTTTATTCCTAAAGAACAGCTCCTCTATATTTCTGAGGAGACCTTTTGTTTCAAAGTCTATTGTACCAGATATAAAATAGCTACTATATCCTTCTTTTGCTTCTTTATAGTCATCTTATAATAAGATCTTGCTTTACTAAAAATGCTGCCATGGTTTATCTTATTGGAATGTTTAGTCCATTACTATTTAATATAATGTTTGATATATTTAGGTGTAGGATCTACCATTTTGTTATTTCCATTCTGTTTTCCCCCTTTGGTTTTTGTTTCCCTGTTCTCAATTTTCCTCATTCTTTTCTATTATATAAATGTATTTTAGTATTTCATTTTAATTAATCTATTGGGTTTCATGCTATATCTCATCATGCTTTATTTTTTATTGGTTGCTCTGTGGATCAATAAATGTATACCTAAACATTTATAGTCTACTAGATGTAAAATGCAGAAACTCACAGACTTATATTTAACACCTGACTGGTTTTTAAGTAGGGTTTTATATGTGTTATAGCTATATATAATGAAAACCATGCCAGAGCACTTTAATATTCAACATATTAAAACACACATAAAAAGTCTTTTATATTTACCCTGACAATTATCTTTCTGTTGCTTTTTCTTTTTTCTGAAGAATCATGTTTCTCCTAGTATTGTTTTTCCTTCACACTAAAATCTTCCCTTAGTATTTCTTATAATCCAGGGCTACTAGGGACAAATTCTCCTCTATACTCTTTCATCCAAAAATGTAGTTATTTGTCTTTCATTCCTGAAGGATATATTTGCTTATTTTCCTTTGAAGAAAAGTTCTTTTCTTTTAGTACTTGCTGTTCCTCAGTCTTCTGGGTTCTATAGTTTGTGATGAAATCCATAGTCATTTGAATAATTAATTGTTCCTCTATAAGTAATGTGTGGTTTTCTTTAGCTGCTTTCAATTTTTTTTTTAAATCTTTGGCTTTACTAACTTGATTATGATACATCAAAAAGGCATAGCTTGCTTTAAGTTTATTCTGCTTAGATTTGCTGAGTTTCTTGAATTTGCAAATCTCTGTGTTTCCCAAGTTTGAGATATTTGTGCTGATTATTTATTCATATATCTTTTGTGCCTCAATCTCTATCCTCTCTTCTGGGACTCTAATTACACGTTTGACATTTTTAAATTGTTCCATATATCCTTCAGGCTCTGTTTACCTTTTCTAATCTTTTATTCCTCTCTATTCTTCAACCAGGATAATCTCTAGTGATATACTTTCACATACATTAACTCTTTCCTCTGCCATTTATAATCTATTGTTAAGCCCATCCACTGAGTTTTTATTTGTGACATTGTATGTTTCAGTTTTAAAATTTTTGATTCTTCTTTAGTTTCCTGAAAGTTCCCATTTCAGACATTTCAAGTGTGTTTTATTTATCTCATAAAACACAGTTTTACAACTAATTTAAATTATCTGTTGAGTAATTCCAACATCACACTCATCTTGGGGTTGGCTCTGTTGATCATATTTTCCCCTGAGAATTTGTTACATTTCCTAGTTCTGTTTACAGTGAATAATTTTGAATTGTATCTGGATATTGCAAATATTATATTATTTAGTCTTTGGGCCCTGTTATACTTCTTCGGATAATGTTATGTTTTTGTATCAACCGAAAGTCAAACTGGTTATGTTGAGATCATACATTCTGACTTGCCTTTTATGTACAGTGATTTAAATCTCTGTTTAGCTCTCTAAGCTTTTGCTATGCTGATTTGGATCTGTCTTATACAGGAATATTTTAGGCGTATGCTGAGAATTTTGTGGGTGCATACACTGAATTGAGGGGACCTCCTTCATGGGCTCTTGCTCTAAAGGAATGCAGCTACATTCTGCAGCCCACAGGAGAGCTTTTTTCTGCTTTGTGTAACAATAAAGCGTGGGTTTCTTTTAAAGCTTTACCCTTCATGTGTTCCCGCTGCTCTGCATCACCCCATCCCCACCACACACACTCTGGGACAGAGTCTTGAAAGACAAAAGAAAACTGGGACACTCACCTCTGTACATGTTGCTTCTCCGTGTTTTGGTGTTTTGACACCTTTCTCATTAGCTTGCTTTTATCTTCTTTTGTTGTCCCCAGGTAGCTGTTTTTGCATTTCCTCCAACATTTTTAGTTCCAATCAGCAGAAGTTATGGGCTATTGCCATTGCATAGCATCAGCGGAACCAGAACTAAGAAACTCACATCTAATGAAAGTGAATCGAGTGATATTGTAGCAGGTGAGATATAGTAAATGTGTTAACCATAAAGTGAGGGAGTGTTGTGAAGTACTTTAGGGGAACTTACAGGTATCTTTTTATGTTAAAAATGAGCAGCTGTCTATTGTTAATTCCTGTCATATCTTCATTACTATAAGCCAATTTGAAGCATTAAATTAATCAGAGTCTTATTGTAAATGACTGTGTCAGAATAATAGAAACATTTTTCAGTTTTAGATCTGATCGAAATAAGAAACACTGGAAATGTGTTTAAGAACTTAATGATTAAAGCCAACACAATCAGTTGCTTAGCCATCTAAGTGATAAATCATAATTGACCTTAATGAATAACCCAAATGATGATTACAGTTATATAAGAAACCAAGACTTAAATAAAGAATCAAAATCCTAGGACCCAAAAAGGAAAAATAAATAAATAAATAAAAATATTTACAGGCCCAACAAATTCTTATTTATTGAGACTTCTTTGGAAATAATATTTTATGCCCTAATTAAAGCCTTCTATTTTGTTTCCCGAAAACTAATCCTTTCTTATTTAAATATTAATTTCTAAAATCATATTTATTTTCCTTAATTTTTTTACTGTTAAGGAAGAAAAATTTTTTAGATCTTATGCTTAAAATATTTCAATCTACATTGGTAGATTTGAAATCTAGATAGCAAAATTTTACCCTTCTTGTTTTATGAGTCAAATTCTAGTTAAGCACAGCATGCAAATTTTACGTATTGTGTTAAATATATTCTGTTTTTCCCTCTACATTTACTCTCCACACTTCTCCACCATGTTCTTCCTTAGATTATAGCAGCATATTCCCAGGACTTCTGTTAATATCTTCCAGCTGGGTTTGGTTGGTGTTTCCCATTGACCCTAACTAAGGATCAGAGTAGATGGATGAGTTAGGTCAAGATATTTATTCTCCTGATTTTTGTCTCTGTAAGAATTTGCCTTATAAAATAAGTGTGTACATAGAGTGTAAACTTTATCTTTAAATATGGGTAGATTGAAGAATGGGCATGTGCTATGCAGGGAGGCAGAAAGAGGCTCTGAGTAAGGCAGAGAAAAATTCATAGCCAAGGAATCCATGTGGACATATGGAAGTTACTGACACATTTATAAAACTATAAGGATTTTGTTATGGTTGTAGCTTAAATTATAAGGCATTGTCTAGTGAAAACATTAACCATTCATGGAAGAGCCTTTTCTATCATAATCAGGCACATGGACTTACCCATCTCAGGATGAAAGGGTGTTAAGGAATGCAGTTTCATTTTGAGATTGGTGTTACAGAAGCCCCCTTTGGCAAAAACCTAGAGAATGTGCTGGGGGAAGCTGAGAACTATTAAAGGACTATTGAAATAGTTGTGGTGGGAAATACTGAGCATCTAAATCCTGTTAGTAGCGATGGATGCATTTATTTCATGCTCTATCATAATATGAAAAAAAAATATGCCTAAAGTATATTACTAAGAAAATACATATAAACATTCCTTGGAAATTTTAAAGCCATATATTTTTGGCCATACTCTATCATAAATCATAATTTAAGGAAAAAAGAAGGAACTTTTTACTTCTCTTTAAATGTAACATTGAGTAGTATCATGCTCAGATAGCTTATCAACATAATTTTTTAATGTAAATCATGATAAAAGGCAATTACTAGATTACAGTATCTCTTCTCATCATTTTAGCTCTTTTATTTCATAGTATGAAATATAGCTGTCTAAGCAAATGAGACAGAAACAATTACAAATGGGGGAATCAAATAATTTTGTTTGATCTGAAGTATCACCAGATACTCAATGGTGTATTTACCATTTTATAATTAACTGCAGATCACAGGCAATTCTGAGTAAATGCTAGATTATTTCATAAAATTGGAAAATGGGTAGGAAGATTTTTGTAAAAATACAGATTGCAAAATAATACGGATGCAAGCAAGAGAAATCAGAAGAAAATGACAGAGCTGATGCTTAGTGTTGTAAAAAGTTCATGTATATTTAGGAAAAAGGGCATTAGGTAGGAAGGAGAGTTCAAGCCTGTGGAATATTATTATAGATCAATTAACATGATAAGTAAAAATGTGCCATGGGAAATGTATTTTTGCCCTCCTAGGTTTTAATTTGTAAATTACCTTTATATTGAAATAGTGTTAAAATGATACTGAAATAAGATTAGCTTCACTGCGGCTATTATCCTGTCAGGTAGTGCTGCCAGGTGGGTGTAGAAACACATACCAGTAGTGCCACACAGCATATATGTGTACCCATGTGAAAGAAACATACAGTTATTGTACATAACTCCACATGTGATCAGTGTGAGGGCTCTCCTGATAATTCCTTCTCTTCCCTTACCCCACTCCATGCCCAGAAAAGACAAACTGTTCTTAGGTACCTGGAGATGGAACACATGGGACACTTTTCATTTTAATTATAATATAGATCTTTAAAATAATAATAGTAATAATAATAATGATAAAGCTAGGAAAGAGAAAGCCAGTGTTGTTAAAATACATTAAGGTTAGGGACTTTCTTTCTTCCAAGTAACTCCCTATTTATTTTTAAAAAAATAAAATTCTAGTTAGAAAAGACAGTATAACTTTCTCTTTTTCATATTAACATTTTAGTTTAAACTAACAGTTGGAAGACCCTGAAAGAATGTGCGATAGAGATATTTATAATTTTGCTGAGGCATCTGTTTGAATTAATACCCCCCATGAGGGTAGTTTTTTGGAGCATTTTATTTGGAGAGTAAGCTTAGGAGATCCTTCTATCATCTGCTTCAGTGTAGCTTTGATGATTTCTACACATACATACTATCAGTCATGAAATTGTAGCAAATGTTTATCTTTGTGAAAAATGGCCATTAGATAAACATAAAAATTTAGTAAAAATTGAAAATGCAAATAGCTCATGGTGTGAGACTGTGCAGAGAAAGAAATAGCTCTGGACTGAAATGTGATTAAGGGCTTATTCAAAGAATCCTATGTTAATAAATTGAGGGTTTGAGCTGGGCTTTCATAATATCAAGATTGGGTTCCCTTCCCTGATGAAACTTAACTAGATGCATAGAGGAAAAGAATGAAAATTCATAATATTAAAGACCAACTTCTTTGGACATGTTTATCCAATTTTTTTTTTCATTTTGTTTCTTTTATTTATGTTACATCTGCCTCCTTCCTATGGCCCACATACTAACACATTGCTTTTATTTTGAGAGTGGAAGTAGATACCTAATAGAACTTATTGTACATTAGTGCAATACAGAATACACACAGAAAAAGATCAGATTTGGCAATGGGGGTCTTTAAAGGGGCTGCTTCTTATAAAGATTGCTTATTTAAAGCATGACTATCTTAACTGTAATTGTCATTTGGGTATCTGTGTTCCAGACACCTTTTGTGTGTGTGTGTGTGTGTGCATGTACTAATAAAATTTTTAAATTTTAATTCAGAACAGATTTAGATTTTTAGAAAAGTTTTCTTCAGGGATCTTTAGGGCTAGTGATATCTATTTTATGCCTATACCCCCGTTTCTTCCCTAGGAACTTCCCACTGTCTGTCATAATTTTCTGAGGTTCGGTAGTCTCAGTAAAGGCAGCTCTTCTTTTACCTAGGCCTCTGTTCTGCACCGATGATGATAGGAAGCTACCCTTTTTCAGAGAAATGTCTTGCCCTTTGCATTTTATTCTAGGTTTAGAAAGCCATTGCCAGAAGTGATTCATTGGTTTTCTGAAATGATTTTGCTAAGGAGGCTATACCTTCTGTGACAAGGTTAGGAAAGATTTGCTCTCAGGGATCTCCTCTAATGTCTTGTCTTGAGCAGGGTGATTTTTCCTCCTGAGTTGGGATGTTCCTAACCCCTACATTCCCTTCACTGATATCTCCTGTTTGGGTCCC
The DNA here is from genome assembly GCA_963574435.1 of Cheirogaleus major. NCBI lineage: Eukaryota > Metazoa > Chordata > Mammalia > Primates > Cheirogaleidae > Cheirogaleus > Cheirogaleus major. The sequence continues at coordinate 17,730 of CAUYPO010071628.1, read as the reverse complement.
AGAGGGTTCACTCATTCTTAAGGTTGTGAGAATTCTCCTCCTGACACTTTCATAATGACATGCTTAGGGACACAGGGGTCCTGCCACTGCTCCATGCTGATCTGTCCTCTGAGTGGACATGCAGCTGCCAGGTTTCCAGTGGAGAAGCCCTGGGCATGAGTCAGTAAAGCCTTGGAAATCAAGTTATCTGAGGCAAGGGACACGTCAGAGGATGGCTTTAAGCTTGGCTGTGCTCCCTGTTCTCCAATTTAAACTTAAATTCACCCAACATCTGATTTTGAAAGTCTGATGATTTAGGATCTTGGAGAACTGATAATCTTGGCGGGGAACTTTCAGTGGTCAGGGTAGTTTCTGCTTTACTTGTATTCATACTTATTACTGCTGAGCTTTCCAACTTACTGGTTTGTGATTGTTGCTAGGTTGTGACTGAAAAGCACAGAGCTCCTCTGCCTTGAATATCTCCCTGGATATGTTGGGAGTGGAAAGATATACTGAATTCTTCATCCTTTTGCCCTGAAGCATTTCTAATCCATTGCTGTAACTCACTGTCTCATCCATTGGCTGGTGTCCACCCCCAGCTTGCCAAGACAGCGTTGGGCTACATCTATTGGCTAGTACAGTGGGTTTCTGACTGAATTTATCTATGCCTCTATGAAGTGGGGGCGGGGGCAAAAAGTCTGTCTGCCATCCTCAGTTGTCTGGGCATTCTCTGTAAGCTCATGGTTAGTATCAGAGAGTTGTTTTCTTAGAGCTTCCTGTCCTCTTTTGCTCACAAGTGAGGAGGCAGGGAGGGGATGAGCCAGGCTGGGAACTGATTTTGTTCTTCCCACATTTTTTAGACCTTCTTCTAAGGGGCTTGGAGAGCCCATCTTTGTAATTTTTTGTTTCCACTTTTTCTTTCAAGCTATGTTCCTGATCCTGCCTGGCATCCTTCTTAACTGGAAGCATTTCTGAGCATCTCTCTTGGAAGCTTCCAGATTGGTTCAATCCAAAATTCTTTGCTGGTCTGGCCTTTAAACAAAGGATTTCATGAGAGTCTGTGATACCACTTGGATTCAGATGTCTCAGGAATTTCTGAGGATTTAGCGGTGAAAGGGACCCATGGATGCAGCAGGGCAGGCCCCACCAGTGTTGAATGAGCCTCTTTCAAAAGTGGTGCTCTGTTTTCTTCTAAAGCTCACTGCTGACAGAAAGATCTCCAGGAAGAATAGAGATCTCCAGGAAGAATTGGAACATAGACCTTAGAGGACTGGCTGACCAATGTAAGGTTGGGAACTGGAGGACAGAAGTCTTCCTGAGATTTCTTGATGCCAGAGGATAAACCCCACACTATTTCCTGTTCAACACATGACTTTTAAGGTGGTAAATTTCATTGGTGTAAGATACTGTGCCTCACTTTGGGGTTTATCAAAACACACTCCACAGATCCTAATCTGGGTTAGAGGACCAGGTGATAGGATTTGGAGTGGGTATTGAAATTGGGCCTGAGACTGGACCTGAGTGAGGGTTAGGGACTGAGATTCAGGCAGGGTTTTAGGAAAGGAAAGAGGTTGGGGATGGTTAAGTACTAAGGATTCCTTGGCTATGAAGGTATATGAGATTCTATTGAAGAACACAGATGTTGTCCTGGGACAAGAACAATAGAGTACAGGGACTTGCTGTGCAGAGATAGAAGATGTTAGAAGAGCTGGACATATTTTTTCTCTAAATCATCCTCCAAGGTCTTAGAATATCAGGGCTGCTGGTCCACGTGCAACTCCTCTGGGTTGCCTCTGTTGGTCCAAAAAGGAAGGGAAACTGTCAAGTTATGCTTATCGGCAAGTGATGTAAACATTTTTCATGAAGAATTTAGTTGGTAGTCTGGCCTTGTTATCTTTTCCTTTTCTTTCTACATCAGAAAATCATCCCTCCTTTTAACTTGTAGCTCCAAGAGGGCCAGAACATCAGAGTTGGGAGGGAGAGGTAATCAGGTACTACAAGGTTGGCTATAGGGTCTCCTGCAACAGAGGCCTCAGAAGAGTGGAGGCAAAAAAGCCCTTATTTAAAATCACATTGTGCCAAGTTGGAGGGGAACAAGTCCTTGGCATGAGGCTGCCACCCAGAGAATTCTGAAATTGCAAGTCTTGGAGGGTCAGTGCCTCTGACTGTTGGGACATAAGTGGACAATTTACTAGCTCTATTTGGAGAGAACATCTCCAGAACAGGCTTCAATAAGACGGAAATAGATTTAGATTGAGTCACACCACACCATCTGGTGGTGGTGAAGCAGACAAGGTTGGCAGTACTCTAAGAAAAGCATTGGAATCAAGAGGACCCATTGTCTGGGATAAATTGGTGAGGGGTTGATATCTTGGGAAGGGCTGAGGTCAAATAAAAAGGTAGTGGTCAGAGAGAAAGTGGCCTCTGGTCAGAGAACAGGATCTGCTCCTTGCGTGTGATGTGGTGGGAGAGAAGGAAAGTCAACTGGCTGGGGTGGAGTGTGGTCCACTGGGAATTTGAAATCCAAGGGAAGAACAGGCTCTGGTGGCAGAGTCACCCAGAGAGAGTGGTGAGGGTAAAAGTAAGTCGGGTGAGGGAGCCATCAGGTTATGTGAGAGAAGGGAGGGTGGAAGTGGAGAAGGCTCAGGCAGAGGGCATGATGGTATTAGGTCTCCTGGGCGGCTTGCTGAGAGCACAGAGGACAAAGTGTGTGATGAATCTGTCACAGAAATGGTAGAAGTTAAAAGGGACACAGAGGGAGAAGCATCTTCCAGGGATTCCCAGAACTGCAGTTGCTTGGCTTCAGCAGTTGTTCTATTATACACTTCACAGAGGGGTCTGGACATAACAGTTGAAGAAAGTGGATGGTATCATGATGCTGGCCCAGGGTTGCAGAAGATACGAGGTACAAAGCTGGAGCCAGGACCAGAGCAAGGAAAGGGGAGCCTGTGAGCCTAGCAGGAGTGGGGCCACCTGAAGCCTGCTACTCCCTCACATTTCCCCCACCCATGACTTCACAATATACTCTCTAGCCTCTCCCCAAGGCCTTTGTTCACATACCTGTTTCCATGGCTACCCCTTCCATGACTATGGCAGGGTGAACTGAATCCCTGGAAAACATAGAACATGCTTTAAAAAGGGATCAGAGAAGAAGGTGAAATTTTAATCACTTTTTCAGATCAGAAGGCAGCTTCCTTCCCTCCTCTATGTCTCTCTGGCAAATTCTTCAACCTGGGAAACCAGGAGAGTAGGTTATATGTAAGGAAGGTAGAAGCACAGAGATCATACATAGGTCCCTTTATGGGAGACCTTTGAGATATTAAACTCTGATCAGCAGCCAAGGTCAATCAGCAAAGGCCAAATGGTTAACAATAATATTAACAAGGTTCACATGTGTATGTGGTTTCATTTGTAAAGTACTTTCACATACATTATCCCACATGCTGTTCTAAACCACCACGTAAAGCACAGACATCAGTTGTTACATCAAAGAGGAATCTGAGCCTCCAGGAAGTCAAAGTGCTTATACAAAGTCAGGAGACAAAAGTTCTGACTTCAAACCAACCGATAGTCCTTCCTTGACATCTCCCGTGGCTACCTATTGGGCAACACCCATCGCCCAGGTCCATCACTGCTTCATGCCCACAGATGGGCTGAGCAGGGACTCTGAGAAGTATCTGAGGACCAATTGTCTTCCTGTGAGCCTTCCTCTGAGGGCTCTGTTTTCCCAGAGAGATTGTGTCTAGCACCTGACATTCTCAGAGATCATGAATCTGGGAGCTCATGGAAGGAAGAGGAAAGCTCACCCTTGGAGAGCCGAGGTCAAATAGACAGAACCTTACCTTTCAATGTTCCACCTTTCCTTCTGCTCTTGGCCCTGCTCTGACTCCAAGAACAAAAGGAAAAGAATGAGAGGCTGGGACTCACTTCTCTCACTCCTCTTCTCTAAGAAGCTCAGACATTCATTATCCAAGAATAATGTAACTCTCTCTTTTAATTAATAGAAATATGTGCCTTTTATCAGTTTTTAAAAGTGACATGCTATTTCCAATATTTCCTTCGTTGAAAAACTCAAAGGAGGATTTTGTCTGTGAAATCTCCACTTGGTGTTCTCAGAAGTCCCGTGCTCAAGGAGGACACAGAATCACAAGCCAGCAGTCACATCTGCTCCCTTAGAGGACCCTGTGTCCTGGCGTCAGAGTATGGAGGCTCTCGACATTGCTGGCACGATCAGCCCAACATGAAGGAAGGCTTAGTCGAGGGACACCTGAAGTCAAAGGCTGCCTGAGGCCACTGAGTGCTGAGGGTATCTGTGCTTTGCTGTAGTCCCAGGCCTGCATCACAGAGCATAAGAGAGTCACAAAGGGGTTCTGCTGGTGGGGGAGGGGAATACAGGAGGAGAGTGTGAATACAGCCCCTCCCCCCCTACCAGCCCAGTAGATCCCTCTGCCCCTCCTGGGCCCTCGGGGTCCCTCTGCCCTCCCCTACCACCCCATTTTCCAACTTCACCCTTTCTTCATATATATTTGTCTCAGTGAAATTTTCTGTTTGTTTCATCTGTAACCCAGATATTACCTGAGTCCTCCTTTACTCTGTGGAGCCCTTAACTTGGACCTCAAAACTCTGAAATACTCCCTGGAATTTCTGCTTGTACCCAGACATTTATACTCTCAGAATCACACATATCCTCAAATACATGTTATCTAGAGAATGTTTTTGCCTTACGTTAACCCAGATATAAAACGTAATGTTCTTTTACACTTAGTTTTATGAACGTTATATAGCAAATTTTTTAAAGTCAGCCTTTACTGTTTTCAATCAGAGGGGCTGAGTCAAATAATTAAAACTAATCGTTTATTATTCAACATCCATAAAACTAAAATAAGTACAAAAGTAATGTACATAATTAAAACTTCAAGAGATTTGGGAAGTAAATTTATAGCATTTATTTTTCTAAAGTTAGTGAACTGTACAAAGACTTGAGACACGCTCCCTACATATGAAACTCCCTAAATGACTCTTTCATTTCTTTAAGTTTCATTATATCCTTTCTTATGTTGTCTATCTCTTTAGTGACTTTTTTTTATTGATTTCCTGAAATATTTTTTGGATTCTTTTTGTTGATTTTCAATTTTCTTTTCAGTTTCATTCCTCTTATTTGCCATCCATATTCTGAATTCCATTTCTGTCATTTGGCGATTTCCTTGTGGATGAAGTCCACTACCATAGCTCCATTGTGATCCTTTGGGTGGATCAAACTGTTCTGTTTTTTCATGTTGCCGGAATTCTTTTGCTGTTGTCTTCTCATCTGACTCCTCTAGGCTCAGGGCTAATAGGATTGTAGGGCACCTGTTCTCCTTTGGTGTGAACTCTCCTGCTTAGTCAGGAAAAAGGGAGGACCCTAGGTGAAGATTTTACATCCCACACTGGAATGTTGACCCATCAGTGGAGGAGTGATTGCATTGAGAACCCGTAGGTCAGATGTTCTGTTTTCACCATTTCCCTTGTGATTGCCTCAGTTCAAGCTGGTGGTGGATCATCTTCTGGGGTGGTGAATTGTTCCTAACCCATTGTTAGAAGTTCTAGTTGGGGGCGGGGTAAGACCCTCTCCACAGAGGCTGTCGTTGTGGGTTATTGCTCTTCTCGGGGTCATCCAGTGAAGGTGACAGTAGCATCTGGGTAAGGCTATCTTGGCAGTAATTATGGGTGACCAACCTGTGGGCATTTGTTCAAACGAGGGTCAAATGTAACGGCTGCTCAAGGCTGGGGTGTCCCTGGTGGAGTTTTGGATCTGGGAATGGTTCCACCAGCCCAGCATCATATGTGCAGACTCAGGGGTGGGGTCTTGGGGCCTAGGCCTAACCCTAATCTTGGGAGTGGTGTCACAGGCCCAATGGGGGCTTTGGAGCCACAGTGGCAGAATATCAGGCCCCAGGCACAGCAAGAGTCTCAGAGTTGGATGTGAGGATCACAGGGGCAGAGCCACACAGATGGGGACTATTCCACTGGCATGAAGACTGTTGATGATGCCCAGTCATGCAGGCAGGGGTTTGTTCCAGGGGCCCAGGGACTGTGGAGGTGAGCTTGCACTGCTGGCTGGCTGGGGCTTTCCTCTCTGCCTAGGTCCCTCTGAGGCAGTTGCCCAAGGCTTCCGAGGTAGTGCTGTGGCTCCTCCTTTGCTCAGATCCCCATCTGGGGGGAGGGGTGGTCAGCTCAGTGCCACAGTGATGGCATGGGGGAGTTTTCATTCTGCCTGCTCCCTCCCTGGCTTGTTGGGGGTGAGCCGAAGGCTACTGCTGGATAGCTGATTCCTGAGCAGACTTTGTGTTGTTCATCTGAGAGTTTAGGATGGTGTCAGCTACAGAAACCCAGGATTGGCTGCTACCAGATCTGCTCTCCCATGCAAGGTCTCTGCACAGACTTTGAGCCCCTCCCCGATCAGTCCAGAGGTCTGCAGTGGTGGTGGAAGGGACCCCCCTCACAGCTCGAGCCACCTGCAACTTTTATACTTCTCCTTGAGAATCTCACATCCACTGCTTCTAGTCCATTATCTTCCCCTCTCCCCAGCACTGTGAATTTTATTGGGACACCTGGATTAATCTTTGAGATGGTAGGTGGTGCTTGTGGGTAAGAATTAGCCATGCCCTGTTTGATTGAGTCAGTAGATGCTGTAATGGTAATGGGCTATACATGTTGTTCTCCCTGTCATTAGTTGGAGCTTGCAGGAAAGATCCAGTGTTGTTCTTTGGGGCCTGTGACTACCTCAGCTCCCTCAAGAGAAGCTCTTGTATGACCCAGGCAGTGGGTGGGCCCTGGAGCTCCAAGGGGATTCCTTGTTTCCACTATAGCAGAGGTGGATGGAGGAGCAAGGCTGGCAGTGCTGGGTCCTGCAACCCTTCCTTGAGGCTCTGCAGAGGCAGACGCTTGACCTGTCTTGGCAGGGATCAAGTGTCAGCTCCCAGGCCACTGCGGAAAGCCACCAGGGAGATGCTAAAGGGGTTTCCCCACACCAAAAAGTCTGTTTATAGGGGAGGGACATCTAGGATTCACAGAGGGGCTGTCAGGAGTGTGTTTCACTCTTTTCCATCCTCCCCTGTCCCGTGGTTCTCCTTCCAGTGTCTGGTTGCAAAAAGGAGCCTGAACTTGCTGAGCTTGACAGCAGTGGTGCCGCAGGTTGGGAACTTCCCTGCCCCTGGGGCCCCAGCCTGGTGTGAAAGCATGGCTTTCTTGTGGGGGAGGGCTGCTTCACCTGAGCACTGCTGCGCAGACCCATAGTGCACCCTCCTGTCACTTCTGCCTCCCAAGTTCACAAATCTCCCTTGTGTGCCCCCAGGCAACACGATCTAGTCCTGGGGGTAAGGGATGCAGCCTGCAATCCAGTCCCGTTGGATTCCCAGGTTCAATCCCTGACTGTGTCAGGAAGAACCGTGTTGGTTCCGAGTTGCCCATGGAGTGCCCAAGCAGGCTTGAGGCCCCTCCGCTTTAGGGTATGGCCTGCATCAGGGAGTGCTGGCAGCTGGTTCTGGGGACTGCTGGTGAGAGCATCACTGGGGAGTGCTGGTGGGCAGGGAGCTCACAGTCCGAGCACCCCTGGGTCCACTGCAGGTCCTCAAGGCGAGAGGTGTGGGCCCCACTCTCTGTGGGATCCTCAGTGCAGTGGATACACCAACAGAGGCAAGCAGTTGCTCCAGAGATCCCCCACTCAATCCCTCTGCAGCAGTGGGTGCGGGAGCAGGGAGGGAGGAAAAGATTCTGGACAGAGGAGAGCCAGCACGCCAGCCTTTCAGGTCCCTCTCCCTGGAAGGAAGCCTGCATGGAGTGTCCAAGCTCTAGGATAACACAAATTCTCCAGGGGCCCACCGCAGTCTGGGTAGGAGCTGGAAACTGTGTGGGAACAGGTGATGTGAAAACTGAGACTGGAGCTCCCTGGGTTGGACAAAAGGATGCTATGGTTGGACAAGCCAGATGGTGCCCACCCTCTCAGCTCTGGTCTGTGGTGACAGGCAGTAACCCTGAGTGGGCTGGCAGCCCTTGATTTGTTTTCAGGAAGCTCCCAGTTCAGTGGTGGCAGCAGCTTTGGTGCTTGTGAGTGTAGAAAAGTCTTCCAGCAGTTCGGGAGCACACTGACTACCACAGGTGTGAGTGGAGGAGAAACAAAAGCCCCACTACCCTCTCCACGAGGCTCCAAGCTTTTCCGAGGTTGATCTCTGCCAATATATTGTTTCTCCTTGTTCTACCCTGCAACTTGTTCCATGGAATCTCCAGTAAGTTCTGAAACCTTTCTCTCTGAACTACGCCTGAGCTATGTGTTTTTTCTCTTTTCTCCTGTATCTGAATCCTTTCCATCCCTCTGAAATGATCTGGTGACCAATGTCCCTCGTCAGCCATCTTCCCCCCTCCAAGCTAAATGTATCATTAATGCTTAATGCCAGGTAAAATCTCTGATTTATGAGAGTCTTATTTGATGTTCGCTCCTTCATATTAGCTTAGTGGTTAAAAATTCAGAGTGAGTTTTTCTCCATATGCAAAAACCAAATGCTTTAGTTTAGAGAATATCTATTATCCCAGTCAGTTTATAAAACTATGCTTAAATAAGTTATAGAGAAGACCTAAAAAACCATAATAATCCATGCTTTCTTTGAGGAAGATGTAACAGTGACATATAATGACTTAAAGACATAAATAGTCCATTTGATTTAGGAGAAAATATTAATATATATTCATATGCTGATAAAAATAAAGGCAGAAGAATCACCTAAAAAGGATGTGCCTGAGAGAAGTGTTTCATATTTAATAAGATAGACATTTAGACTTCTGACAAAAAAAAACCAAGAGCATTCTCTAGTGAAGAATAGTTATATCAGACATATTTTACAAGTACAAATATGATTTTCATATGCTAATTAATCATTAGAGGCACACATAGAAGAATAAGTTCTAGTATTCAGTAGTACAATAGAGAAACCATAGTTAACGATAATTTATTGTATATTTCAAAATAGCTAGAAAAGAAGATTTGTAATGATCCCAATACAAAGAAAAGGTAAATGTCTGAGGTGATGAAAATCCCAATTACCCTGGTCATTATGCATTGTATACAGTTATCAAAATATCACATGTACCCCCAAAATATGTACAAGTATAATGTTAATATATCAATGAAAATAAATTGATTAACTAATTTTAAAAAAGGACAATATCTCTTCTGTCACCAAACTACTTCCCAGGATAACTGTGGAGACAGATCCCTCAGCAGCCCTGATATCCCCAATCCTATCCTCTTCCTGTTTGGTCAGGTTTGCCATGGGTATTCTTGCTGGGAATGGGGTGAGCGTGGACTTTGATGTCTGTATGGTTGCGGACAGGCTTCAGACTGTGAGCAAAATGTGGGAAGTCACGTGGGAGATTACGTTAGGCAATGCTCAGGCGGCAGAAGGTAGAGGAAAGCTCCAAAACCCTTAAGGGCATGTGGGTTTGTTTCGATGGGGCGGGGGGGGGGGTGTACACATGAGAAGCAGGAACATTTTGAGTGAGTATAGATATAGGTATAGATCAAATAAAAGCTCAGGTGAGTAAGAAATGTCATGAGGAGCCTTGGGCAACTGAGGCTTTTTGGGATAAAAGGGGATACAGAAGGAAGAGAAAGAAACTGGAGGGTTGAGTTTCCAAAGTGTCTTCTGGACCTTCCATTGGAGGCTGAGGGATCAGAGTAAAGCAGCAGCTACTTGTAGATATCGGTAAATTATGCATCAAATTTTCTTATGTAAAGAGCTGCTTATACTTTCAAATGAGTGGTCTTCCAAACATCATTTTTTGAAGTAATTCACTCAATTCAAAATTATGATCCTTATTCAAAACATTTAAGTAAGGATGCAATAAATAGAAAATGCCATTTTATGCTTCACAAAACAAGTTATTATATAACTTTATAATCACATCTTATTCTTGTATATCTTATAGAAATTTTGCCATAAGAAATTCTAGTCAGAAGATATTTCAGAATTACTCTAAAAATGCAGGCTTATGTTCTCAAAGTGGTTAAGGTTTTGGCTCCTGTTCATAAAAGTGCTTTTTCTTTGACCTAATTCTTGGTAATATAACTCTTCAAACTGCATGAAATGTCATCAGAAAGGCTAACATATTTCCAGTTGGCTTCACTAGTCTTTTGATCTGCCTCTATTTATTCCTCCTTTGTTTGTATATTTTTCCCTTTTTGTCTATTTTACAAATCCCTTATCTTTTTCAATGGATACTATAGACAATTTATTTGCATCTCACAAGATTTTAAAGCCAGGTTTTATAAAATATATTTTGGGGCTAGAAAATATTTCTGAGCCAAATGTGGATTTAGGTACCTCTAATAAAATTACAAAATGATTGAAAAAAATCTGAATTTTTAGTTCACTGCCATCTTGGAATTGTTTAATACTTGTAGATTAATAGCTATTTGTCCTATCACTTTGTTTGGGTCTTAGAAATATAGAGGATTAGGAACCCAGATGTTGAAAGGGAGCCCGCAAATTATAACTTTTAATTTTTTTCATATCTCTGCTTAAGATCAGTTCTTTGCAGCTACAATGAAATCAAGAGGAAGAGGAGAAGGTGCTGAAAAGGTGAATATGGAACAGTTTGAAGAATCTTTCTTCTAGAGCCAACAGGTTTTTAGGTAAGGCAGTTACCTGATTATGTCTAAATTAAAGGAAGAAGTCTCAATTAGCAGTGAAAAGTATGGTTTTGACCTGAGTAATTTGTAGGCAGAAAAATCAGAGTAGAGGCATTTTGTCATGGATTACCAAGTGATGACAAATATTTAATACCTGAACTAGAAAAGTAATGCTAAAAATCAACAGGAAGTAATAGTTTTGAGACAAATTTAAGAAAGGAAACCAAATAGGCTTTAGATGGTGGCATGAGAGAAAGGGAGAATGGAAAGATTGTTCTGAGGGTTTTTAAATCTTGTATGTTTATTTTGAAATGTGTATTTTTTTTTATAATTGTCCTTAAGACAGCCCTTAACACCATCACCATCGCCACCCTCCTTTGCTGTTTAAGAAGTATAAAGTTTCAGTTATGCAAAACAAATTATAGTTAACAATACTGTATTATGCAGTTAAAATCTTGATACATGTCATGTTAAATGTTCTTACCATAATTAAAAAAAATTCCAAATGTGTCTTCTCTTTCAAAGTGATCACTCTGGGAGGCTATGGTTACAATACTACTGTTGGGAATTCCTGTTTGCATATTGCCATCAATGTCAGTTTATGGACCTTCGTTAACACAGCCAACAAATGCTTACCCACAATAGGTGATCAATTTATTGACTTCCTGATTTGTCAATTTATTGATTGATAGGTTGACTATTTATTGATGGATTGATTAGATTATATGGAATTAATATAATAGAGAATTTTGATTTATCTTAACATCCTGTAGGTTAGTAGACATTGCTTATGATAAACTGTGCAAAGGGAAGCAAGAAGGGAGCTGGTGACTCTGCACTAATTTGACAAACCATAATGTACCTACTCTACTCTTCATGTATTCATCCTTTATCTTTCCTGCCCTCCTCCATCCCAGCCTCAGTTCCCACTCTTCCATGACATCCTTATGCCTTTGATGATAGTAAAACCCTTGTTCTTACTCCGTCTCTTACAGAGAAGCACATTCTTTTTGCTTTTAAATGATGTAGGAGCTCTTTGTTTTATTAGTAACTCATTGTAGCTTATGAAAGGCTACAGTACATGCCAGTTCTGAAAAATAAAACTTGTGAGCTCTAAAAATACAATCCTTTCAGTTCAGGTATTTTATTCTTTCAATAATAATGGAAAGGTTTATTTTGATAATAAAGAGTACATCATTTAAAATGCAATATGTTAATGATCCTAATGGAAATTCCAGCATAAATAAACGTCATGACCTTGAAACTTTGTCCTGAAGTAGACATTTTATTGACTTTTATTTTGGTAATATTTCAACTTTGGGCCATCCGTTGGGTCTGCAGCAAAACACATTAAGATCACATATTTTAGATTACGTGTTTTTTATATTCAATTTTAAACTAGCAAATAATGATTCAAACAGTACAGAGGGGATTTAAGTTTAATAAAAATAAAGCTCAAATGCTAGCAGAGATAGGGAGTAATAAGCTAGCCAGAAATTCCATTTGCAAATGCCTGGACTCCTACTAGGCATTTCCTGCACATTCAGAGCTCATCACAGAAATCTTCAATTAGCACCAGAGGACATTGAAAAAGGAAAAAAAGAGTGTTAGTGTGCACTTGGATGCAGATGCTGCTACCAAAGAAAGGCGCAATTGCATGCCAGCCTACACAGACAGCAACCTTGTTTTATGTGAGAGATTTACATACTAAGAAAGGACTTAGGATATTTTAACACGCTTTTCAGTATTCATTAAATGTGAGAAGAATTCCACTTATTTTTACAGCCATCATTTTCTGTGAATCTTATATTTCTCCATGATGGTATCATATTAAGTTCTAAAGGTCAGAAGTTCACTTATTTCCTTTATATCTAGTAAAATATTAAATCTTCATAAGTGAATCATGCTAAAAATAATTTATGATGATAAAATTTCAAGAGTTTCTGTTGATGAGAGTGAAGTATTTCACTGTGTACATAAATGAGACATTGATTAATTATTTCATAGACTCATTCATTATCATCTGAAATCACTTCCTCTTAATTTCTATATAAGGTTATTACCTTTAACGCCAACAAGAAAGATAAAACTATGACATTTACATATTTATAGTGTTGGCTACTATTACTGTATTTTTAATTTTGTACTATTTGAAATACATTTTATATTTTCCACTTAAATTTGTGTTTGAATTCTACTAAAACATGTTTATCTTTTTATAGATCAACATCTGAGCCACTTTACCATTCAATTTACTCCAAGAAAATAATTCCGCTGCAAATATAGGCTTGTCATATTGTATTTAGTTTATTAGTATTCTTATGTAAATTAATAAAATATTGCTATTGACGGATAAACTAAATCTAAATTAATCAAACAGTGGAGTAATACTTCAGACATGTCTTCAACACATACTGAAACTAATTTAAAATATTCTGCTATAGAACCTAATCTGCTTAAATTACAAAAGTGTAGTTTTATTTGTTTACATAGCATATTGAATTTGTGAAATTAATTTGTGTTTTTCCAGCTCATGTAAGATCATTGGCTTAACAGAAAATTTTAATTCCTAAATGTTTTGTTTCCCCATGAAGGATGTATCTCAAAGATCTATAAATATTTTTGCACAGTGCTCTAACTACTCAAAGGAACCTACAAGAGAATAAGTCAGCATATGGAGGTTGATTTAGATTTGAGCAAAAAGAGTTTATTATTTTGTAGGAAGAACGAGTGGAAGTAGCATAAGCAACTCTTCTTTTATGAGGGACATTATTCCATCAGAGTCAGTAGCTAATTATGACAGTGCATATACGGCATTGCCATCTCTTCCTCCACTTACGTCTATGGGCTCTTCAAAAGTTCATGATGACCAGTTGCCCAGGGTGGCAGTCAACTTAGGTAACACATTCTAGAAGTGGGCTGAGCAACATTACAGTCTCATTCAGGGAGTAAGTTTGAAGGACAGTCAGGAATGTCATTTCTCCCAGTAGGTAGAAATTTGATTTGCGTATGAGAGTATTCACTTTTCCTGTGAGAACAAATGACCAGAGGTATGATATAAAATGCTTCCTACCAAGTGTCCACCAGGTATATTGATTGTCAGAAACTTGTAAAGAACACAGTGATCACAGGAATACAATTTGCAGTAAAGTGCTTGAGTGAACAGGAACACAGAACAGGGTAATGGAGAAAGAAAGATACTAAATATATACAATTTGGTTTCATCAACAATTTTAGAAGTGACATTGGAAGTGAGCTACAAATCACTTTTTCCTTGTTTCAATATCTAGCTAATCTATCATTTCCAGTATATTTTTTCCCAGATACCTTTCTCAGAATATTCTATGTAATTACAGAATATTATATAATTATAAAAACCTTCATATTTTTGAACCATATGTATAATTTGTCCCATTGGTACAGAAAAAGTGTAATTGGGTTTGATCTAGTAGAGAAATAATCATCACCTATACATGAATATAGTGATCACTGAGACTTTGGGTTTCCTATTTTGGGTGAAGAATACAAATGTTTTCCATGATAATAGAGTAGCTGCTTCATGTTAGATAAGAGTATGCTACTCTTGTAGATGAGAACTTTCAGTTTGCCTGGAAGAAGTGGCTCTGGCAGATATGATGGATTGGCACAGAGCATGATTTCCATCTTCTTTAAGGGGTCTGATATGTATTGCAGAAAAAGACGCCCTTGCATATTGGGTCCTGACAGCATGTAGGTTCAAGCAATCAAAAGTACCTGGGTATTGAAAAGACAGAAGTGAGGTGTGCACTGTGTATTTGGTATTTCTATCTTTTGTCCAGGATATGTCTGTTTTTCTGGAGTAAGCTGTAATCTTGTTGGCATCTTGTTTGTGGCAGTTTTCATGATTGCAATGACCTCCCAGGATGTGGTTTTTTGATTATGGGTATTTTGAAAATTTTGGCTGCCTTCCTGTCAATTTAGGGTAGTGAGGTTTTAAAGGTAACAGCTGTGGGAACAACTTCCCAGTAGAATAGTCACTTTCTAATCATAATAGTGCTATTTGTTTCCTTTCAAACTAGGAAATGTTGAGCTGAAAAAAAGATGAATAGGTATATAGAGGTCCCCCCAAAAACATAATTCATAATTTGCAGCTTTTCAAAATATTGTGCCTTCTTTTCCAGTGCTCATTAACACTGGCAAAATAAAATTGTACATATACTAACATATGGACATTATAAAATGTATACATTAATATAACATCCTCTGGTCACAATTTAATAAAATTTCACTAACAAAATGAAAAAATAGAAAATAAACCCCGTCTTAGTCAGTTTGGGCTGCCATAACAGAAATACCATAGACTGGGTAGCCTAAACAAAAGTAATTTATTTCTCATAGTTCTGGAGGCTGGGAAGTCCAAAATCAAGGTGTCAGCATACCCAGTGTCTGGTGAGGGCCGACTTCTTGGTCTGAAGGTGGCTGTTTAATCTTTGCTTCCTCTCTCTCATGGTGAAGAACAGAGAGAGTGAGGGTAAGCTCTCATGTCTTTTCTTATAAGAGCACTAGTTCCCATTAATGAGAGCTCTATCCTCATGACCTAATTACTTCCCCAAAGCCCTAATAGCATCACACTGGGGGGAGGATTTCAACACATGAATTTGAGGGAGACACAAACGTTTAGTCCATAAAACAGTCTTATACCTGGAAACAAAAAAAATTAAAAATGATAGTAAGCACAAGACAAATAATCTTTAGCATATGGAGTATTCTAAGTACATGATATTAAATATTGTATATATTAAATTCTACAGGATAAAAATAAAATGGTACTCAGAGGAAATCTCATAGCCCTAATATTTGTAAGGAAAAAGGATAACAATAAGCAAATTCTACATTCTACTCATGAAGATAGAAAATAGACTCAAAATACCTATACAAGAAATAATAAGCATTTTTGGTGGAATTCACAAGTTTAATACAAGAGATCTTTGCTTAAAATGAGACTAGGCACTAGATAGACCATTATCTAATTAATTAAAGAAAAGAAGGATAAATATACCAAAAAAAATCCTAAGCATGAAATAATCTAAGACATAGAGATAATTCAACTATCCAACTCTTTCTCATTTTTAGTTAAGTTTATTTCATTTAAATTTACTCAATTACAAATGTTTTTTTTTTTAGGCCTGACTAAAAAAATTATTTTGTCTTTGTTCTTTATCGTTTTTTTGTTGATATCTATTACATTACAGTCTGATTTTACTTTCTCTGTGTGTGTGTGGGAGGGAAAGGGTGTGTCCTGCAATAGAATAAAACACAGTTACAATAAATTTAGTTGTAATAATTATAATGTCATTGATACTACATTATTTAGACTACTTATTGAGATCTTACTAGGCACAAGAACAAATTTAATCCATTTCTGCTTGCTCTGCACTTATTTCTCCCTCTTCCCTCTACCACATATTTTAAATGCAATTATTATTTGTTACCAGTTACAGGGCTAATTCAGAGTCTGAGAAGTAGATGCTAAAATGGGATAGGTGTGTGAGATTCACAGGAAAACACTTTTGAAGAATAAAGGGAAATGAGCAAGAGGAAGAGGGAGGATGGAGGGTTCAGATCACAAAGGCTGTCTGACACCTGTGAAGGAGAGCAGGGAGAGATTAGACCAAAATGTCTCAGGCAGCAGAGCAGCTCTAACAAAGTTTCAGTCGGACTAATGGGAAAATTTTGAGACAGTCACTCCTTAAGGGAGTCCTGTAGGAAAGGACCTGCATTATGACCTTAAAATGCTCAGTTATTTGCTGGAACATCCTGCAGGAAGCATGAACTTGGAGTGGATGGAGGACACAAAACAGCAGCAGCTAAAGCCATCAGCTGGTCCCCATAGCAGAAGATCTGACTGGCATTTATCTGGCCACTACATGCTCAAATAACCTTAAGCCTCTGTCTTAATAATATCCTCACTTTAAATTATATTTCTTGACCACTTGTTTATAAATAATATGCTACCTCCTACTTCTTTTTAAAATTTGGTTATTTTATATTGTGACTTTTATGATTTCTTTTAAATTTGGTCTTGTGTTCTCTCTTTCAAGAGTAGTCAGAAGCCTAGATAGCTATTCTCTGAAAAAAAAAAAAACTTGACCAGGGAGAAATTAGGTTCAAGTGTGTGTGTCAGGTGAGACATAATGAGGAGGTGAAAACAAATGCATGAAACAAAAGAAATGTATTACTCACGGGTACCAGAGAGATTAGGGGGAGTCCAGAGGTGGCGGGGAAATTAACCAGTGGGTGGAGAGTGAGAAAGAGAGGCCTTTATTAAGATCCATGGGTGTTATCCCTTAGGCCCGCAGTCCCCAATCCCAGGCTGTGGACCAGTACCTGTCCATGGCCTGTTAGGAACTGGGCGGCACAGCAGGAGGTGAGTGGCAGGTGAGGGGGCAAAGCTTCATCTGTATTTACAACTGCTCCACATCACTCGCATCACTGCCTGAGCTCTGCCTCCTGTCAGATCAGAGGTGACATTAGTTGTAGGAAAACAAGCTCAGGGCTCTCACTGATTCTGCATTATGGTGAGTTGCATAATTATTTCATTATATATTACAATGTAATAATAATAGAAATAAAGCGCACAATAAATGTAACGTGCTTGACTCATCCCAAAACCATCCCCACCCCTGTTCCCCCTGTCCCTGTCTGTGAAAAAATTGTCTTCCATGAAACTGGTCCCTGCTGTCAAAAATGTTGGGGACTGCTGCCTTAGGCTTTTACTCAGAGGTCGTGGATTGACTAGTTTAAAGAAAACACACATGAAGAGGGACCTATTTACATGACTCTGGTGTGGTTTTATTGCAGTTAGCAGCTGTGGGGTGTGTTGAGTTTCAGGTCAGTGGTGTGAAGAGCAAGTGAGCTAGATCCTAAACACAGGGAAGGGAAGTTTTAACCAGGCCAAAGGTGATGGAGTAGAACTGAGTTTTAAATAATATGTAAAGCCTAAAAATGGATGCTGAGGCAGCAGCAATATTAAACAAATTTATGACATATTACTTTTTGTTTTTCATTGGACATTTACAGATTGCAACCACTTGGCCCTATGGTCAAAC